>JBBMJY010000021.1:541035-552911 GCA_037833715.1 Toxotes lorentzi
CACACACACACACACACACACACACACACACACACACACACACACACACACACACACACACACACACACACTCCTGGATGGTGATCTTTAACCTCTTCCAGTAGAGGCTGTGAGTGCTTTCAACCTGGTGTTCACAGCCATTTAATGTCTGTCTCTGCTCTTCATTCACTCTCTTGTCCAGGCTCCTTGCTGTTTCATTGATGTATTGTTCCCCACAGTTGTTGCATTTGATGTCAACTGGACAACCAATCTTTGAAATGTGTGTTGATGTTTTTTTGGGGGGGAACATGAAGGACCTCTGCTGTTTTTAAATGAGAGCAAAACTAATGAATATTGCTTTATTGTGTATTATCCATTTTATATTGTTCATACCTCTTCTTTTACATGGATCGGCTCATACATTCCTCCAGGTTTCATAACATCAGAGCATGTCTGAATTTGTTAAATCATATTAAATGTCCGTATCCTTGCTCAGTGGGAGGTCCCACTGGTGGCTGTTCTATGTTTATGTTATGGCCACCAGTTTGAATGACATCACATTGTGACAATGGTGGCTCTTGCTATAATACCATCATAATATCTTCTTAATAATAATAATAATAACAATAATAATTTAAAATGTTTAACTCTATAGTCAATCAATTAGTTACAATCTTAATTATCTTAATACTCATAAGCCATAGCGGTCGTTGCCATGGAAACAAACCAGTCAGCATGAATTTGTTGTAGCTGATGTTACCGGCGCCAGACCTAGGGGGAATCTGTGCTGGCAGCAAGGACTACACAGGCCAGGTGATACTGTGTAAACCTGTGGACCGAATGAGGAGGACAAAATTTAGCTTGTCTCCCGCTGGCGCTCATTTATTTCTGAACTCCTAGATACATTTGCTTCAAAAGTAAAATAACAAATGATTCACATTTTTAATACCTTAATTCTACTGAATACCAAATGCTGACACATGAAAAACAAAAACAAATAAACAAAAAAAAAACATACACTTACGATAACGCTAGAGTTTCTAATTAGCGTTGGGAAAGACCGGCAATAATACTGGAACAAAGCCAAAACTCATTAACCCAAATACACATATCACAAAAATCTCAAAATCATCTTCAACGTTTCTCCACACTTTATCCCACATGTACATACAATACTGACTAATAAAAAAGTAAAATTGGTATTACCTGTGGACCGAATGAGGAGGACAAAATTTAGCTTGTCTCATGCTGGCGCTCATTTATTTCTGAACTGCGCCTGCGCGGAGCTGCCTCCCCACTAGACCCACTGCACCACATCGTCATCTCCTGGCGTCCTAGTGTCAGAGGTAGAGACTATGAAGGATGTAAAATCACCGTTGAGGTAATTCAATTATTTAACAAAAAAATAAAAATAGGGGGGTGTCTGTTTAAAACTAAAAAAAAAAAAACTATTTATGTGGCATGTTTCCAACCTACTACACTGACAACACAACACTGCTCCACAGATTTCAAACCTAAACAATTTTAAATAGCAGACTGTAAAATCTTGTCATTGATTGTTTAGATTAGATTAGATTCAACTTTATTGTCATTACACATGTACAAGGACAGGGTAATCAGGGGGCAGGGTTGGTGTGGGAGGTAGAGGTGGGGGGTTATGGGGGGGCCGAGTTCAGTAAGGAAACACCTGTGGGGAAAAAGCTGTTCCTGTGTCTGCTGGTTCTTGTGCGGAGGCTCCTGAAGCGCCTCCCGGAGGGCAGGAGGTTAGACAGTCCATGTGAGGGGTGCGAGGAGTCCTTGAGAATGCTGCGAGCTTGTCGCAGGCAGCGTTTCCTATTGAAATACATATTGGGAGTCATTGTTAGCTTTACATTTTTGTGTCCACCCACTTCCACGTTATCAACCACAGATTTTCGAATGCAGCTGTTAATCTTTTGTACTGAGTGCTTCAGATGTGAGTCACTGACTCTTTTACTTTCAGAGTCAGAGCCACCTGCAATAACTGCTCACACTTCACTGCTCTGTGTAAGCAGCATTACAGCTTAATCAGCTGCTCTCCTGGTCTGATAATATGGGCGATTTGGTTAAATACTGATGTCATGTCTCATTCTACTGCTGATGTGCATGAGATTTATTTACTCTAAGTAAGTAAGTATTTTTAAACTTGGTTTATATATTGCAATAGTTTGTTCTCCGGCCGCTTCCCCTCACAGTCCATAAAGAGGGCTGTTATGACACAGCAGGTAAACATTAACCTATGTGACTTCTTGATCTATAGATCTTGTAGACCTGATGATGTATACTGTTGTATGTAAGTATTGTTAACCCCAAATGTCTTTGCAGATGACCTGTGACTGCTGCAGCATTGAGACAAAGTCAGTCCATGACCCCCTATCTTCACCCTGATGCAGGGCCATAACATAGGTTAAATGTGGTCCTTGCCAAACCAGGGTCAGGATAAAGATGACACTTGGACTCCTGAAAGCAAGGTTCACCTGCCTATGTGGGTTCAGGGTGGCCCCCCAACCGGGCTTGCAAGATAGTTACAGCATGTGTAGTAATCTTTAATACTTCCACCTTAAGGAAGGAGAGGGCCCCTCATGTCGACCAACAACCCCCCTGATGTGGTGGACCCCATCGCCTGCCAGGTCTGTGAGGGAGGCCATCACAGGGAGGTGTTTTGCCTACTAAGCACAGACCCTATTTTTCCAAAACACATACAAAGAAGAAGCCTTTCTTTGTTTCTTTAATCTTTATTATAAAATTATCTTTTGTTCTCCTGATCCTGTTTAATAAAAAAAAAAAAAAACTCCACAGAGTTTCACTGTTTTCATTAAAAGTTTTTTGTATTCTATATCCAGCCCTAAGCTCCTCTTAGAGAGGAGAAGCCGTCTGTTCCAACTCGAAACAAATAACACATAGTACAGCTGCTTTTAAGCAGTGTCCCTTTGTGAGGCAATTCATTTCATTTTAGGATAGATATATACTGAAGCAGTCATCAGTCATTATCCATGTGAAGACTAGCACCAGTTCCAAGTAATTAAAGTCAAATCAGTTATAACGTCCACACTCTAACCGTGTGTGTCAAGATGGTCAAACTGAAATCTGCAGAGGGGACAAAAACATAGGACTGCAGAAACATAGGGCTGAAGCAGATAGACACATTACTCTCCCAATAATGAGGTTGTGATATAACTGTATTTTATCAGCAATCCTGTAGTTTAACACCAACTCACTGACACAGTACCTGTACAAATGTGGCCTGCTGAAAGCTGCCACTTCCACCAGGGTCTGATGGGACACCCTCTTCTATTAAGGGGCAACCCTCATTATTGCAGAAATCCTGGAGGGACTGCATAGTGTTTGCGCTCATTGTTTCAGACTGGGAGCAGCACAAACGCACATTTGTCAGCTGCTCTAAGCTCTTGATTGTATACTGAGACAGCTTCTAGATTTTCATTTTTATCCTCCATATTTCTGCTCACCAACTGATCCGCCTCCATGGTAATGCAATTTCAAGCTCTGCTTGTTAGGCCTGATATTGTGTCCACATGACATATGATTCTTAACATCACTATTAAACATGACAAGTTTCTTAGATCTAAGGACATCTGGAATTAGCTGGCGGATCAACAACTCTGTGGAAGAGACTGACAGGAAGAGAAGCCAGCAGCTGACTTTTTCTGTTCTTTCTCCTCTTCACTCTTTCTATCCTCTATTTTTTGGTCGTCATTCCCTTCCTCCACCTTTCTCCTTCTCCCTTTCCCCTCTCATTCCTCTCACTCTCTTCCATCCTGAACCCCTCTCAGCTCCGTTGACTTTGTAACTTATAGAGAAGATAATTCAATTTCATGTTCCATTGGCTCAGCCGACAGACAGTCGGATTTAAGCCGTGGCATCCAACAGCCTCAGGACTGATTTTCTTCCTCTCTTTCTCTCATTTCTTTGCCTGTTCTTCCTCTCTCCTGTTCTTTCCCCTTTCTCTCCCTCTCTCTCTCTCTCTCTCTCTCTGCTTCTAGCTCATGGTCACACTCTGTCTGTCTCTCCTCTTCATGCCTCCTTCTCCTTTTCACACCTCAACTTCCAATTTTCTCTGTGTCAGTGTCTGTGGTCTTCATCGTCATGCACTGTCCATCTACCTTGCATTAAGCTTTCTGTCTCCAAAAACTGTGTGTGGAATTTGTTGTCTCCTACAAAAACTGTCAACATTTTACATCAGTTTATCAATTTTTTAAAGTTTGATGCAAGAGTAATGAAAAATTTTCCATTTTGAATCTGAGAAACCAAAAGTACGATTATATTTGCTCTTACGTGCAGTCAAAAACTATGAACATCAAGCCTGAACATTCTGGCAAGTTTTAGTAGTTTACTCCCAAACATCTGACCAGATAATAACTTTTACTGGGCTTTTCACTGATGTGTATAAACAGAATATTTTCAATACTGCTGTTTAATATGCGACAAAAAAACTAAACCAGACGAAAACATTTAAAAACATGCACACTTCCCAGTTCCAGCTGTTGTACAGACTGCATTGCATTAGAGGTGCACTATCTGGATAAAAGGGAGGGAAGAGGGAATGGGGACAGGGGAGAGAGAACATAGCACAGTGCAGGTTCCACGTAATAATATAAGACAAGACTAATAATAAGAAGAAAACAATAACAGGATATAATAATAACAATAGCAATAGTACAACTGATAATAAGACTAATAATAATAATTAATGAGACTAATGGGGGCAGCAGGTGGCCCACAGCTACAGATCCAGACTCTACAGCTCTGGAGGCAGCTGCACCTGCAGAGAGTGACAGAAGAGAGGAGAGAAAGAACAAAAGGAAACTGAAGAAGCTGAGTTAGTTAAGTGTATTAATGGGATATGAATGAGAACAGATGGAGAGGGAGAGGAGAAGAGAGGAGCTTGATGTATCATGGGATGTAGTAGGGGTTGGTTCAAGCAAAGCCTGAGCCAGAACTAACTATAAGCTTTATCAAAGAGGAAAGTTTTTAGCCTCCTCTTAAACATGGAGAGGGTGTCTGCCTCCAGAACCCAAACTGGTACATGGTTTCACAGGAGAGGAGCCTAAGAGCTGAAGGATCTGTCACCTATTGTATGTATTTTACAAGGGAGCCTGAATGTATGTAACACCTCTTTGTTGTTATGGTAATCCACGCAGCATACTGGCATCAGAGGTTGTAGTTGACTGGCTGTGTGCCATTATCCTGGAGTAGAGACCATGACCTTTATGAATAAAAGTCACATGGTTTCATGATTCTAATGTGGGTTCACATAGATCAGGTCACTTTACACACAGTCATTTTTATCCATTGTTCATATAAGAGTAATAATTTGTGAGCTCTGAAGGTCTGTCTGGTATATCAGTCATGTTTAAGAGGCTTTTTGGAGCATAGTGAGGAAGATCTCTCCCCACGTTCTGCCTTGTTCCTCTATGGGTTAACACTGGCTAAATATTTATTTCTCTCCATCACTTCCAGTTTTTCCCTCTAACAGCCAAAACTTTCTCTAATAAATGTTGTTGTTCACTTCCATTTGATCTCTCCTTATGGAACTTGCATTTATTCGTATTTGAGGGGTTTTAGTTCTTCATTTACTTTTGAAAATACAGATTATAAAGGCAGGCAGTAACCTGGTTGAGTAAGGTATTTTCTTCTACCCTTGAGAAAGCAGGATCATTATGGGACCAAAAAACCCATTTGCTTGAATTCATCTCTCCTCTCCTCTCTCTTCCTCCATCATCTCTAGGTAGTTCACATGTGCACTGATGCATTCCTCTTTCCTCACGCTTTCAATTTCCTCTGCACTTTGTCCTTTTTATTGTCTTCGCTGTCAAATGAAGAAAAAATAAGTAGATTCCTTCCTGTTTCCATGTCTTCTGTGCACCCTCTTTCCTTTCTCACCTTCCCCCTCAGTCTTAAACTATTCATGAACATGCAGACCTACAGGAGCTGAAAACTGGATATCTCAACACACTTTCAAGCATTTGAAGCAGCTGTACGAGTGCACCATTGGATAGAAGATGAAAACAGTGCTCCTCGTGTTCTTTGTTCCAAGTCCAAATGTTAAGGGGCCATGTGTAGTGTGATAACATTGATAAATACCACATTAAAGGTATATTGTGTATCAGGCTCTCTCTCTCTACCCTGCAGACACAGAAATTCATGACATACCTAAATCACAGTTCATCTCCAACCATAATCTCCTCCCTGCTCCCACAAATACTGTAATAAAATACACAAATACATGGCACACAGTCTCTTACAGAGAATCATTACTGCTGCTCTGTCACCTGACAGCTTCAGATCTCTACTATGGCACATCATACAGACCATGGCGACCATTATTAAGTAGCAGGATTCAAAGACAATACAGTACAATTAGAACAAATGTAAATCTTTTTTTTTTGTTTGGGTGCACTAATGTAGTATTTGAATCTTTAACTGATATTTTTGTAACCAGATGTGGGCCAGATGTGGGCGGGACTTGGCTACTATCCCTGAGGAAAAAGTAATGAGGGAGCTCAGAAGGTCTGTGTTGTAAGCCAGCCCAGTGGCTGCAACAATGCTGACCATGCTGAACATCTCCTTAGAGTCAATAATAAGTAAAGACATAGGCAGTTGGCTGTCCCCTCTACTCAAAACGCCTTTTAGCACACATGGTAGAGCACAGAGCTGAGACGCAGACAGATGGCCCGGCAGCCACATTGCTTGACTCTGCTGCTACTCAGACAAAGAGTCAGTATATCTCTGATATATTCCTGCATGAGTCCAGGCAGCAGTGGTCCATCATTGTCTCTGCAGAGGACTGTATATGCA
Organism: Toxotes lorentzi; assembly: GCA_037833715.1. Classification (NCBI taxonomy): domain Eukaryota; kingdom Metazoa; phylum Chordata; class Actinopteri; family Toxotidae; genus Toxotes; species Toxotes lorentzi. The sequence continues at coordinate 547,849 of JBBMJY010000021.1, forward strand.
GCAGTGAACAGGCTGCAGCTGTGAACTCTGTAATCATAAAGCCAGAAGAGGGAGGATGCTGAAGATTCGATGCTATGTGTGTGTGTGTGTGTGTGTGTGTGTGTGTGTGTGTGTGTGTGTGTGTGTGTGTGTTTGTGAGACACACACACACAAACTTTGAGACAGGTCATCATGTCATCGTAATGACTATACAGACACTGTGGGAAGAGTGAAAAGCAGAGACACAACACAAAGAGAGAAAACCTTAAAGAGAGACAGGCAGACAGCAGAAAGAGCCATCAACTGATACCACCACTGACCCTCCGACCGAGCCAGTCTGTCCCCTGATTGGTTCAATCAATTTTACAGAGACCAATCAGTTACAGCGCTGTCCTTCATGTATTCCCTGCTTCCAGTGGCAGAGATATGGAGGGAGAGATGTGGGACATGATGGTGGCACCACATGTGGCTGACAGGACAGAAGGGGAAAACGGTTGGCTCCCTCCCGTAGAGTCTTTCCCATTTGTTAGTGTTTTATTGGAGAAACTGTCTGATATCAGAAAGCTTTTTAAAGGAAAGTCATTTCACAAAGAGTATTTAAAGCTGAATGTTGTATTTTCACATTTTCAGTAGTGTGAATTGTTCTCTGCTGTGCAGGCAGCTTTAAGTTAGGGTTAGGAAAAAAGCTTTGCACCAATTTCATTCTACATTCTAATTACAAACTACAGCTGAGGCTGATGTCATCAATTTCACAGGTATTTGGTCACAAACCAAAGAATTGGATTAAGTTTGAACTGATGATGGTGGCAGATGAAAGGTCAGGATTCATCCTCTGGGAATCACGAATGTCTGTACCAACCTATCCATATTCAATCTACCCAGTAGATTTGGAGACATTTCACCAGATAAGTGAAATAGTCGAGCATCATCAAAGTTAGAGTCATCTAGTCAACATATTACATGGCAATATATTGTAGACTGACATGGCCATCCAGTTAGCATAGTTAGCACGGCTAGAAAATCTACATATTCAACTGTTCTGTACTAAAAGGAAATGATGACTGAAGTTGTTATTTAAATGTCACTTGTTTTTTCTGTTTCTGGCGTGTTTCTCAAAGTTGCTTTACTGCCCTCCACAGTTTGTTTTGTGAGAAGCTCCTCCAGCAGTGTGTTGTGAGGGCGGTGTACCTATGCATAGAGGTCTCAATTTTCACTCAGCACCTGACTTTTTCGATACACTCCTTATGTTACTTTTCCACCTTGAACACACTACATACTGAAAAGCTGCAGAGAATGATTGTGTAGTATGTGACCTGGACACAGCTAAAATCAGTTCCTCTCAGTGTCTTTGCAGAAGCCTGTTCCTTGACAGGCCCGAGTGTCAAGTACAAGTTTTTTTGTATCTTCATACAGATGAAAATGTGTTTTAACCTCTGTATCTCATCTTAAAACATATCCCATCCTTCCTGCCCGTCCACTGAACTGCAGAGTAAACATGCCCAGAGCTGAAACAGCTCTCTTGTTACAGTAGCAGTTAATTAGGTTGGTCAGGAGGGAGCTTTATTGATCAGCTCAGTTAATTGGTCGTTTAACTGTCCAGTCCCACAGGCCCATTCACCAACACAGCTACTGTTTCAAAGTGTGTGTGTTTGTAAATATGGGATAGAGTAAGGGTATGCACAAAAACCGCAGGACCCACAATGCACTGGCTGTACTAACAGCCTGAAACCTTCAAGCTATAAATATTCTGTTTCACTTCTGTGGGCAAAATTGGAAAGTGACACATTTTTCCCCTATTTTCCGACATCCTTAAAACTAGTTTGAGAATTCAGTGGGTTAAAAAAAAACACAAGGGTTCATTCTCCTCTCAGAACCACAAACATCCACAGCAGATTTTAGGGTTATGACCACATGAAATTCCCACTGGAGACTGACTGACTTCACCAACTTTAGGCCATGCTGCTGAATCCCATTACATTTCTATAAGAGCTGCAACTGACAATGGTCAGCCATGTCATGAACATTGTTGACAATGTTCTGTTACTGTGGATTTCATTAAGTCCAGGGGTCTGAAACACTGCCAGTCTGAGACTGAATTTGGTGATGTTATATACTTCACTGCTGTCCAGTGGCTGAGCAGGGGAGCCACGTTGAGGCGTTGATTTAACCGAAGGAAAGAAATCATAAAACAGTGAAACAGATCTGCCACAATTAAATGACACTGAATTGTTCTGTGACCTAGTGCTCCTTCCAGACCTGACCAGTTTTCTCAGTGAGCTAAGGGGCCACTGGAAACTCATTTTCAGATTGTTTGACAGCACCAAGGGATGGCTTACAGAGGTCCAGCCCATTTCTCCACCTGCAACGCTCAAGCAGACCAACAAGACTTTTTAAAGAATTTTTTAATAATTGTAATTTTGTGACTGTCCTGTGCACTCAGTCATCAAAACATGAATTCCTGGTCTGAATAAACTCTTAAAAATAATCAATACATTCAATGGCATCTGAAAATGATTGCTGCCAGCTTAATCATATTGTTTCATGGTGTAAACTGTTAGTTTTGCAATGGAAATCGAGCAAAAATCTGTGTGTCAACAAAAGATCTAGAAGTCAGACACATAGCTCTTAACCGCAGCATCATCTAAAGAAAGTGCGTGAATATTTGACAGTGAGTCAGAGAAAGCACCAAAAGTGTCCACATTATCTCACAGCATATGAGATGTTTCAGGGAGAGTCACTGAGTGTGGGTGGGGGAACACAGACACAGAGTCCACACAACAACATGCTGTACTACTTTGGGCATCACATTACCATGACCAGAGAGTCTGCAGGGAGGAGGGTGAGTAAAGGCAGGACAGGAGAAAGACAGAAAGAGGAATACAGGGGCAGACAGAGAGGTGGGGGGCAGCTCCTCAGAGACCCAATATCACCTATATCAGATTTTTAACAAAACAAAATATGAAACTGGAGCAGGTGGTATGAAATCTGTGCTATGATTTGTGATTAGTGAATTATTTAGTAGTCTGAAAGCCCTTCTACCTACGGTAAGGCCTATTGTCAAGGGCATAGTGAGTCATGTAAATGTAATACTGCCTAACCCCAGTGACACAGATACTCATATGAAGGGGACTATGAAGTCATACTTAGTATGGTCACCAAGTGCAGTCTCATGGCTCAGAAACACAGCAAGACATTATAAATTTTACCTTTTTTTTCATCATCTTCATGTGTCGAGTTTTGTGTTAATGTGTTAGTTATAGTCAGATCCGTTTATTTCTCCTGAGGGAGAACTACCCCCTCAGCTACACTGGAAGTATAATGGAAGCATGAGCATGAGTAGCATGTGCAGTGAACTGAAGCGTTCCAGTAGTAGTACTACACAATTCATAACAATAATAATTATAATTATAATGTCTGGTTGGAGTCTCCTCTGGTTAACTGGCACCCTCATGGTGATGAAGATTCCAGGATGTTACTGGACCTGGCCGACAAACAGTCTGGAACATAAGGTTCTGTAAAATGGCAAGTTGTTATTATTACGCTTCCATTTTTCTTCAGGTTAAACAAACGAGATATCAAGTTAGTGAGCTTCAGAGGTGGTGGTAGGTGGCTTGTCTTACATTTCCAAGCCTTTGTGCTAACCACCTCCTAGCTTCATGTTTAGCATACAGATATGAGAGTGACATCTGTCTTCTTGTCTAACTCTGGGGAAGAAAGTGAAAAAGCATGTTTCTCAAAACAGGGAACAAAATGGTATTTCATTCATGTGGCCTGTCTGATTCCAACGATGCTTTAACATGTGGGGTTTCAACTACACAGAGTCAGTCACCCTCACCAGCACAGAGTCAGTTAGGGAGACACAGCAGACCTGAGAAATGAGTGGAGAAACAGGATGATAGCTCCCCCATCCACAGGGCAGCAGGGGTCACTGAATGGTTTGATGAGTGTGAACATGATGTGAGTCATATGCTGTGATGGGCCTTCACAGTCACCAGATGTGTTAGACAGTTCTCAACACCACCACCTCCAATCTTTTGAAGAATGGTGTTCATCCCTCCAGTAGAGTCCAGAGGCTTGGAGAATCAATGCCAAGGATCATGAAGCTGGTCTGGATGCTCATGGTGGCCCAGCACCTGACTAAGACACTTTATAACAGTTTTTCTTTTAATATGGCACCTGTCACCGTAGATCTTCTGTCCATTTTTTCAGACAGGTGAATCAGGTCGAGGATGAACCCAAACTCACACAAGTTTCTAATTCAAAATTGTGTTTGATTGTAGGATCTTTGTGGAGCAGCGTTCTATGCTGTGACACGTTAGATTAGCTGTAACTGATGAAAGAGTGCTGCTCTGCCTTGTGGCAGAGGAGCCCGGTAATTATATTGGCTGTTACACCATCAGCTTCCCAGAGGGAGCCCTGCATGGGGAGAGAGATTAAACAATGTTTCCCACAGATCCAGGAGGAGAAGACCGTTTGAAAGAAATTATAGACTCATGACTGAAACCGGAAGGAACCGGTATGAAATCAGGTATCTCAGTTTTAAGAATTTGTTGGTGGAGATGTCTCCACCAAGAGGGCACTACAACATGATGAGACTTTCACATATGATTCCTTAAACATGTTTTTTTACATGTCTAAAAAAAACCTTGAAGTATTTGAAAGTAAAATGTTTTTCAGTTGATTGTTCCGCGAATCCCACCACATGACAACTAATAGGTGATTAAGGTATGGTCAGAAAATAAAAAAGACAAAGTTAACAACTAGAATGAGACAGGATATGAACCCAGAGCCAGCATGTGAACATCACACCAAACCGCCATTCAGTTTCTCAAATGACTTTAATGGCAGAATTCCACATCCTTTTCTGACACATGGTTATTTTCCAATGATTTTAATACCCCAGTTATTTTATGTGTCAGAGCAAACTTTGCATTTATAATCTATATGAATACATTTTTGCTTGAACCTTTCATTCCAAAGGGAATGGTGAGCTGGATAGACAAAAGCTGATACACTGTGTGTGTGTGTGTGTGTGTGTGTGTGTGTGTGTGTGTGTGTGTGTGTGTGTGTGTGTGTGTGTGTGT
>JBBMJY010000021.1:562592-575816 GCA_037833715.1 Toxotes lorentzi
GTGCTATAACTAGGCTTAGGTCTGGGATTAATTAATAAACTTGAGTGGTAGATTGCTGCCACTCCTCCTCCTCGGCCAAGTAAAATAAAACCCAGAAATCCACTGTTAATTGCTGAAAAATCACGACTAAAGAGGAAAATAAGCTCTTGTTGGATACTGGAATCAAATAGTGCCAAAGTGAGGAAATGAAATTTGAAGAATTTGTAGGACTCATATATCAGTGTAATCAATAATTGAGAGATCTAATTAAAAGTTGAAGTGAGTAATCCATGAGTATATTCTACAAACTTTTCGAACATTTCTTGGAAAAGAGCTTGTGAAGGAAAGACAAACAAAGACGGAAAAAGAAGGAGCACAAAACTATTCAAAGATGAAGCAACTTTTAATGAGTCAGAATCGTACACAGAGCTACCTTAAAAGTTCACCACATCTCAACTGTTTAAAAATACATTATATAAGTTGTCAGTTCTAATAGATAGAGTTATAAATGATAGCATGGAGAGGAATATACAGCACATTACCCAGAGAGAGCAGACGAGAGTGACACTGACTTATTATTGAATAATGAGGATTTTAACATTCACCTTAAATACTTTGTATTCGAAACATGATGCAGGAAAACACTTGAAGGAGAAGGGGAACATGAAAGAATGAAAGAGAACATGAGCAAGTCAGATTGAGGGAACAGCATGAAAAAAGAAAGAAAGAGGAAAAGTATAAATGTGTTGTCGAGAGCCAACAAAGAGAAAAAAAGAACCGTTTCCCTTAATCCTATGTAACTATGCCATTAGAGGTTCGGAAGTATACGACCGAGACTCACTCAGGGAAAGCCAAAGGTTATCATCCAGGACACATTTCAGCAGCGTGCGAGTCTGTTTTGAATATTTGAGAGTGTAAGGTGTTTTGGACACTGAGTTTGTCCTCCAGAAAGCTTGCATGTCATGTGTTTGTACACAACAGAAATAAAAAACAGGGGCTCGTGATTCCTCGTAGCTTTGCTGCCCTGATTAAAGTCTTTCCTCTGCAAGACTTTGCTCTTTAACATGAGTCGCCTGAACCTCCCCAAACAACATGGTCTACAGAGGGCTCACCACGGGGTCAACATCAGTTTTTCTATTCTTTTTGATATAATGCTAACAAGACTGATGGGGTCGGAAAGGGTAAAGGAAAGACTGTGGTTATGACCGAGCTTTGGTGACTTTGGTTAATGGTGGCTAAATATCTTGGTCACCCTTTATCTCCCTTAAGAAAGAACAACAACACGGCAACATTTCAACGCCGCTCCCTCCACACACTGATTTCCCACTCCATCATGAGGAAGCACACACTGAGGGCACACTGCTTTCTGGTTCTGAATGTTGTTACTGGATCTAAATTATGACCTGGGGAATTAACCAGCACGTTAACAGGAACAGATTCTGTGCAGCCTGGAGGATTTCGAGACCAGGACACGGCTGTGACTTTGAAGATGCTAAGCCCTGTTTCAGATAACAATGCTTTTATCAGTAAAAAGCAACATGCTTTGAATATTGTAAATAAAAAGGCTGTTGAGGGGTTTTCTTCTTTCTTTTGCTAACGGCACACCTAATATCATTAGCTAGGCTAGCTAACTGACTTACTCAAAGGATGCATCCTGCATTTTGTTCTGTTATGGTCTGAATATCCTTTCCACGTCTGCAATGCTTGTCCTGTGTGAGTGAGCACAGTACCCAGGACTCCTGTCAGTTGAGGTGACTAAGCAGCATCTTGCACGTTCTGTTTGCCAACCACGAGGTTTCAGATAGAAGTCTTTGTTCACTGGGGGTAGTGAAGCTGGCTAATTATTGAACATCATAAGTAGCAGTAGTAAGTAGCTATGCATTCTGGTTAAATTGTTGGTTGTGGTAAAGGGTCTATGTTTTCAGTAACAACTGTGACAAGCAAAGGTGAGAGGAAACTGCGGTTCCTCCAAGAGTTCCTCCAAGAGTCTGCACACAGGGCAATGTTTCCAACCCACCTGACTGTCCTCAAACACATACCCCATGTCTGTACAGTCAGAACTGTTTGCAGCAAATAAATATGGACTGCATGAACACTGCTGCAGTGAATAATGCAGGACAAATCTTGGCGTTGTGCTCAGTATGCACAGCACTTCGACACACCGGCCTACCATTTAAGACACTCTATCAGGGCTCTGTACCACCAACAGGAAATACGTTTTTTTCCTCAATGAGCAACACATGAGCAAATAATTCTCTGAACATTAAGAGCAGGGTTTCAATAAAGCTGCTCCCTCACACAGCACCTAGCAGACCATACTGATGGAACGTGACTTCCTGGAGGACATTCAGATTTAAAAGAAAAATTCACAGTGAGAGAAAGTTGCATTATATGCCACAAAGTATTAATCTACCTGATGTGTGTCGCACTCTCCTCTTTACCACTGTTATGCACAACATATTTTATCTGTAGTGTGAAAGACAAGAAACTTAGACGAGTTTCCTGTGCCTGCTAAAACTCCATCTTCATAAATAGTCATACTTATGGAATATAATGATTTAATGAGGTTACATTAAAATCAGAAAACAGACATAATTACAATTGTAACGGTATCATACAATAGTTTTTGAAAGGGCTTAGAAACAAAGAGGATGGTTTGCGCTTTGGGCGAGGTTTCACACAAGCACCTCTGCTGTAAGATAATTTGGCCATAAATTATCCTGACATTGTAACTGTAATTCACATCATTTACCCAAGGCTTCACAAAAGTGTTTGCAGAGTTTGATACATTTTTTCCACTACAGCTTTAATGCCAGGCAAAAATTTGGAGTCAAATTATTTTAGCACAAAGGTGCTTTTGAGAAACTAGTTTGTAGACAACAACATCAGATACATGACAAACATCAGTTCACTGAATAGTATGAATGACAGTGGCTTAACATGTAGATATTTCAGTGCTATCACACCATGCTAAACCTTTCTCAGTCTGTTTACCCAGAGGGGCAAAAGAACTGTGGTCATGTCTTTAGTTTTCAACAGATGACATTTGTACACGTATGGCTTCATCATTTAAGACAAACACTGAGCAAAGGTCATTTTACTGTTGATTCTTCTATAGTTGAGAAGTATGTATGGGTGCATGTGTGTGTGTGTGTGTGTGTGTGTGTGTGTAGCAGTGTCTAGCAAAACTGAAAATACCAAAGTCATTTTCATGAGTTCCCTAATGAACTGCAAACCAGTTGTCAAAGCTGTGTTCCGTGGAACAGATATTTGAACATGAACAGTGTAATAGGATAAAAGGTTATAAAGAAGGACTCCCAGAATGACCAACAAATAAAAAATAAAAAAGGTTGAGTGTTTTTTATGGAACAGTTTGAGATGTGGGGGGGGGGTTTGCTCGGTGGTTGTAAAAGCTACACTCGGTTGAGAAGCTTCTTTTGTGTAAGCTTGGCCAACAGACTCCCTCTGCTTTTGAGAGACTCTTCCCCCTTTTTATGCAAAACTAAGGTAAACACACCACAGTGGACACAGAGGTGAAACAGATTTCAATACTTTGATCTGACTGTGGGTGGGAAAAAAAAAAAAAAGTTGAACTGTTCCTTTAAGAGTGAAGCCTATCGCAGTACCCCATGCCCTCACTCCGACCAGGTTAATACATTAGACCATTAACCTGACATCTCATATATTACCGTCAAATCTTTAACTAAAAGTACAATGAAATGAATGGAATCATCTTGTTAAAATGTCATTCAATGACTAGATAAAGTAATTAACAGTATATTACAGTGGAAAAGAAATTATCAAAATATCTATTGGATTTCACTTAACCATAAAACAACACATCAAGAAGCCTAAAATAATCAAACTCAAGAAAAAGAAATAAGTTAATGTCTCTCAAAATGTAGAGATTTACAGTATATACATTCTCTAAGTAACAAGGTTTTGTTCATTGACTGGTAGCTGCATCGTTCTCCTTCAGTTCAGACTTCCTGGTGCCGTTAAGCTGTTGTTGCTCAGTCATGTCTGGGATCTAATGTCAGAGTAGATCCAGGTAAAGCACACTCCACAAAACATATCTTTTAATGTATCCTTAAAGGGTCCTCCCAGCCAATTGTTTGTCTTTTAAAGGTGGTGCCTACCCAGTGGCAGAGTATTCCAATGGCTTTGGAGCATGGCAGAGGTCCACTCTTTGATTTAAAGTAAAAATAAATTAAAAATATATAGAATATGCATTTTATTTTTTTAAAAACAGAAAATGTAACTTCACGTTGGATAGTTCAAAGTTTTTGTCAAGCTGCAAAGGGTACAAAAAAGCTTTTTTTGTTCTTTTTTTTACTTTTTCCCTCATGGGTTCATTTTTTTCTTTATCATTTTAATTATTTTATTTGTGTTTTTAAGTATTTTATATAGAGTGTTGAAAGTAGGTTTGTTTGTAAGAAAAATGAGGAAAGTTTACAGCTAGTGTACATTTTTAAGCAGGTAAACAAAATGTAAAAGTGCTCTTATTCTGAAAGACTAAGTTCCCAGTGTTTAGAAAGAAGTAGGAGGCACTTAGGTCCATCCCTGCAGCAACAGACAGTCACGCAGGCCATGCTTCTAGGCTCAGGATTGGAAGGTCTGGTCAGGTTCTTGCAGAGGTGAAAAGCTTAGGGAGGTCAACATGAGACCATGCCTGGAAGGTATATCCATGGAGGTTTTGCCGATAAAGACACTGAAGCATGTTGACACTGGACTATCACTATTACATGGTGGCTGATGTACATGACATATGCTGCCCTTTGTTGTTGACCTGCTTCCTCAATAAAGGACCAGCAATGTGGAAAATGGAAAAAAGGTTCTAGAGATCTCACGTGAAATGTTCCCTACGTTAAGCAAGAACGGCCTTGACCTCCTTTCACTGATTGCTGTCTTGAATGTGGTAGTTTGTTTGTATTTTTGGTCCAGAACTGTCCAGTGCTTGGACATTTGGATCTGGACAACAAAGGTCCCACAACGAAATGATGCAGCAGTTCAGTTCCTCTATCCTTCTTCTACGAAGACCCGCCCATCAAAGATTAAAATCACTACTTTGGAAAGAAGAATTCTATCAGATGCAGACGACTGTTTCACACCCGAAAAAGAGGTCACTGAATAGAAAGAGAACTTCAACCCTAACAGATTTAGTTAGCAGACATGTTCAGTACTTCAAAGCTGACACTCGTCATTATGATTTTATGAAGATGTTCCTGAACATTTGACAAAACGCCTTTCAAGTTCTACACAAGGGGGCACTCAGTCCAGTGTGGTGAAGGGATATTAATGGTGACCAGGCATGCCCAAGACATTTCAACTTAGAGGCAAACAAACAAGTCTTGCTAAGATGTCCTGGACTATGCAAGCAACAAAATTTTTCGGAAAGGGCAGAGATTTTTTTAGATGACTCCGCGCAAGTCCTCTCTCTGACATTACACAGTGGAAGCCCAGGATGGTTTACTGTATGATTTCCATGTGCCTCCAGTTCTACAAGGGGCGAAAAGAAAAGCCAAATAAGGCCTAGTAAGTAAGATGGCTCTAATGTAGCATTATTAAAACCTAGCCAAACCAACCCATCACTGACTTACCAATGGACACCTATGAAAACATGTTAGGGTGAGATCAATATTGTCTACGACAGGATATTTAAAATATAGCCAAGCTGAGCCAAATTCTAACAAAGGTGAGAACTAAAGCTGCACTGATCTAGACAGGGTGAAATGAGGATGCATAGGCTAAGAAACAATGGTACCTAAAAACCAAACCATACCACCCAGTACAATCAAGTTAATCCAGTTTAGTTCAGGTTGATGCAATCCAACTTCATAGTGGTCTTTTTTCAAATCTTTTTTCTATTTGTCATTCAAAAGGAGCAAGACTTCACCCCACAAGCCCCGACCCAACCATCTAGATAGGATCCAAGACATTTCCTTCGATTATAATGTTATGCAATGCAGTGTAATCCAGTTCATTCCAAGCTAGCTAAACACACACCACTCCACTTTATTCCAGTTCTCATATGTCAGACCGTTGGATGACATATGACACGGTTCAGTTCATTCCTAATCCCGATTCCCATGGTTCCATCACAGACTATGCTGTGAGTTCAGGCCAGACTTTGGCTCCAAGGCAATCCATTTACCTCTCATCCAGTGCACTCATTCCAGTTCCGGTGATGATTGAGTCCGATACGTCCCATTTCTTTCCAGTCATTTTCCAAATTTCTATCCCAGTATGTCCAGATAGACCGGTGTGGCTTTCATCAGAGTAAAGAGCATCTTCTGAATGTCCTTAATGTTGAGGCGCTGCTGTGGCTCTCTCTGCCAGCAGCCCAGCATCATATCATAGACTTCCTTGGGACAGAGCCTGGGGCGCTCCAGTACCCTGCCCTGAGTAATACACTCTATCACCTGGGAAGACAGAGAGATACCATGTTAAACAAGACCTAGCCTATTGATTTGTTGGTTGGTTGTTGGAAAAACTAATGAGCTGACTCGTATCGATACTGGGAAATAAAACCTTCCTGACGCTGACGTGTTGCCCTTGGTACTGTGTTGCACATGTTTCCAAAAAGATTCCACTGATATTAAGTGCTGGTTCAGTATGTAAAGATTATTCTTTTTGGGGGAAAAAACCATTGACTTTGATTACGTCTATACCCCTATCCAACACCTAAGAAGGAAGGTTATGTGTAAATGCTGGGTGGGCTGAACTGAGCTTAGGATAGGCTGAGTCATTCATTGTGTTTTATTAGTCGGCAGAAGACAGAAGCAAAATAGACTTTGAACTTATACATTAATAGAAACCTGGTTTTGCAGTTTTCAGGGCTGAGATAAATAGAATATGTCACAAGGGTCACTGGACTTTAAAGCTATTCCACTCAATTTGACTGTTGGTGTCCCAGAAACAGCAGCAACTATCCCACACTCTGCATCAATTAGACCTGCACTTGAATATCCACCACTGGCCAAAAGCTGCTGTGGTTCAAGTGAGAAATAATCCTTCAGTTCCTTCTGTCCTTATTATCAATTTCTGCAAGAGAAAGCTAATAAGATGTTTGACAATTTAAGATGTTTGTTCTGCAGGCTTTTAGAAACTGCTCAGTACCGTCATTATTCCATCACACTCTTTAACACGTGCATGATGGCAGCATAGTTGTTTTGCAGATGAAACTGTGCTCACAGGAGCAGTACTGCAGCCAGTGTTGCTTTGTTATTGTTTCTTCACCTCATATGCACTGGGGTTACAGGAAACAATAGGTGTAAGGTAAAGAACATTTCCTTTTTCTGCTGATAACCTCAGGTTAGTCAGCCAGTGTGCTGACTGACTGTTCTAATTTAAACCCAAAATGCATTGCCTGATTCATTGTGTTGAATGATGCTCCAAGGGTTTACAGGGTTTATACACACCTGAGTTCTGTAGGTTATATATTGAATTAATGGTGTGTAATGTTGTGCTTTCCTGTTCCATACTGTCCCAGTGATGATAGCGCAGTACCGGTGAATCAGGTTCAGCAGAGCAGCACTTGTCTTTATAGCAACTGGTGACAAGGACTGTGTTTCTGAGCCAAGTGATGAGTTAGAAGCAGAAGTGGACAATGAATATAACTTGACCACAAAACATTTTTTATCTCTTAATGAATGGGCTCCATTTATTATGTCAGTGAAGACACCATGGAGGTGACTGGGGTGGATGCTATAAAGTACACTGACTGTCACACCATGACCAGAGTTCACATCCAGAACCCTGCCTGTGGTTTAGGCAACAGAAGCACTTTGGCTAAGGTGAAGGGAATGTGTTTTTGGTTTGATGTAAAGAAACAGGATGTGTTTGCAGACATGGTCACTTTTTCTGTATGAAACAGACCAGGTTTCATCTTTCCCTGACCTTAACTGTGCTGTGAGAGTCTAAACATTCACAACAAAGTGTATTAATGCTGGAGTCACTACACGTAGATACTGTACTGCAAGATTGTAGCACAAAACAAATACACTGACACTGAGTTGTTTATAAAGAGAATTTCACAAGACAGTAAGAGTGATTTGTGATACACTCTTCAGTGATTCAGTCACTGAAGAGAGTTACAGCTGCCCATACTCATTTAGAAACTATTAGTGCTATGCAGGGCTGCACTGCAAAAGGGAAGCCATGTTTAAGGTTATCCACTGTATCAGGGGGACATGTACACACACTACACACATGTGCAGCACAATGTGTTTCTGTTGATTCCAAAAAGACGGGAGGTATGAGCAGAGTGTGGTTAAGTAGCGTTTAAGCCTTTAACTGATGCATTTATATTAAAGTATAGTGTTTATATTATGTAATAATTGCATTATATTAATCAGAATGCAGCATAATGGCAGTGGTAAACTTTCTTTTTATTCTGTGAGACTCACTCAGTCATGTCTGTTGTTCTCTGCTGTCATAGAAGGTTATTATGTTTTCCTTATGCTCAGCAGTTTTTGCGAGCGCTTCATTTCCCCTTTGTTTTCCTCTGTTCAGTCATTTAAAAATGCTTCACTAACACTTCCCACATGGAAAATTCTTCCCTCAGGCTGTTTGACCAGGAACTGAGAATTTATGAAGAAAAATACAATATAGACTATTATGCAAAGGAGTCATTTTTTTGTTATAACAGTCCAAAATGTTGCATTCGCATCAGATTATTAGACAAAACTAAATAATATAATGGAGGTAAGATATTCTTCACATCTCTCTGAGGATCTGACTGACATCTGAATGACAGGCAGAAACCCAACATGTGGAACATGTGTGAAATTGTCACGCCTTTCAGTGTAAGAGCGTGTACCTCATTATTGGCGAGCTGGAACCACGGCTGTTTGCCATAAGTGAAGATCTCCCACAGAATGACTCCGAAGCTCCACACATCACTCTCTGTGGTAAACTTCCTGTACATGATGCTCTCAGGGGGCATCCAGCGGATAGGCAGCATGGTGTGACCTCCCACCTGAACACACACAAAGGACAAATAACTTTTAAACCTAAACGTCTGCATGATGAATATCTTAGACATGATGCTTTGTGGGGATACAACTAGCTTTGAAAGTCACCTCCACAGTTATGAAGGGACACATACGTCTATGATGATCTTAAATCTTAAATCACAGATTTATAATTTTATAATTACAATAATATTTTTATAGATGATGGTTTAGATGTGATGGATTAATAACGTGGGCGCTAGAAAACGTGGGTTGAGCGTAAAGATGCTGGCCTTATGGAGGACACACTGCTTAGATAATGGTTTAGATAAATTGATTAAAAGCAAATGTATTAGAAAGTAGTACCACTAAAGCACCTGCGTTGTGTCCTCCGTTCTCCATCTCTTGGCCCAGGTCTTTAACCTCTTTAGTTTATATTTTTTGTGTGTCAAGTACAACACACAGAAAATACACAGAAGACCAGGGTAAAGTTGCAGTAGTATGAATAGTTTGTGGGATTACTGTAAGGCTGCAACCAACAATTATTTTATCAATTAGCCTGATAAGATCAGGGAAGATCATGCTCTCTTAAAAGACTTGACAGATCCTTGATTAATCATTTAAGACTTTAAGGGAAAAAATGTCAAGAATTCACTAGAACCATCTTCTCAAATACAAATATTTGGGTCAGACAAAGCACATTTAAAATGTTCAGTTTTCTGACATTTTACATTATACCCTGAATCAAATCATTAATTTAACCAATTAGAAATTCAAAAGATAATTAACAAGCGCTAAAGAACAATCTCCGTGTCCTACAAACCATCTCAGCCAATTCACATTAATTGCAAAAGGAAACCACTGTCAGTGTATCATTAGCTCATCAGCTTAGCCTCTGTCTCATCAGACAACAACTGTCATAGTCAATCAAAATGCCAAGCTAACAGCTAACATAACTATTATTTACAGTTTACTTACAGTTCAGGCTTTTTAACAGTATGAAGTGAAAAGTTTGAAAAGCATTGTCTTCTGACTAATACCTGCAAATCACTAACACATGCACATCTCATTATGAATATGTTGCAGTATTATATCATAGTAAAATATAGTATATAATGATAATAATGATCCTGACTGAGTTCTGACATTTATCAGGCCAGTCACTATCTGTGGACTGTGTCACTGGGTGGATTTTTCCTTTAATCACACGAGACTAATGGTGAGGATATGAGAAGACGTACAACGCAGAGTGTCTCCTCTATTATAAGACATCGGATTGAACAGACTGGGAGTGAATCATTATTCATCTGCTCTCGCCTGCTCTCTCACTGCTGTGAAATCGTAAAGCAGCTTGACTAATTTAGTCAAATATGTCAGGACTCACACAATAAATGACCTCCAGTGTGCTGTTGACAAATTGTCCTTCCGGCACTCTTCCTCTTCCACCTTCCTCTACCTGTACTGCTTGATTCCCAATAACCTGTTCTTCCTCCTGTCCTGCCCTTCCTTTCGCAATTTCTCCATCATGAATTAGTTATTTCTTCAATATTCAATAAGCACTAATAATAAAACTTTAACTGCTTATGAGAAATCATTAGAATAAGTGAGCTGTCACAGCCTGTGCTCTGTCTAACATAAGAAAGAAAGCTGCCATAGAGATGTACCTTGAGCATTCATTTAAAAATGTGAATGCAATTAAATGGATATTGATTTCATTCAAAAACAGAAATAGATAGCTCATTCATTTGATTGTTAATTCGAGTCATTTGTCTAATAAAAATGTTCATGGAGCTCTAACTCTAGCTTTTCAAACGTGTGGACTGGCTGTTTTCTCTGTTTCACATCACTGTAAACTGAATATCTGAATATCAGAAAAACAAGAAATCTGAACAAGTCATTTTGGGTTCTGGGAAATTTAGAAGGACAATTTTAATAAATAATTTAAGTAGTAACCATTCAACTTCCTACATGTGCTAGGAGGCATACAGTTGTTTTAAGTCCATTAGGTCTGATCTGCTTTGAGATGAACAGGACACAAGGTGAAAGAAAAGTAAAACTACAAGTACAACACATTTGTGGGAACTTCTACAACCATGTTGGGACAAACTTTCTGAAGAGTGATTGAGTTCCACTATGGAATGAACGCCACAAGTGTGTCCGGCTGCCAGATGTGTAACAGATTTAAATTAAATTGGGGTAAAAGTGAATTATGTACATTTAAATAACAGCTGCTCCATCAAATCACTTTAATTCACCAACGTACATATGGCTGAACTGCAATCTGCTCAGTCTGAGCTGCAGACTGAGTTCCCTGAGTTCTGTCTGACTGCAGGCAAATAGTCTGCACAGGGAGGAGAGAAACAGTAGGAAAATGATATCCTCTGACAGTTTGGCTGTCTGAGCCTGAATTGGAGACAGCGGCTGCATGTTAATCAGCCAGTTATTCTGTCCTCTCAGACAAACTTACTGCTGAGGGAATATGTGTTGCCTGTGAAGCATCTGGAAAGGAAGTTTTTGGCTCAACTGCCAGTAGATGAACTGAAAAAAAAAAAAATTAATGATTTAACTGAGTCATGTAAGAAGTCAAAATAAAAAGAGCGTGGACAGTGGTTGGATGGGTCAACAAAACAAAACTTAAACACGGGAGACCATAAGGTTTTTTAACCTTAATAAGTAGTGTTCTTAAACCAAACCAAGATGTTTCATGAACCTTACACCGTGATGAATGTTTTGGATGTATATAAACTGTCACATTACTGCAGTGACATCACTCATGCATATGTTGTAACATGTATATGTTTACTTTTTTTTTTCGTAGGTTCTTTTTACCATCACATCCTGGAGGTGTGTATAACTTGTTTTATAGCCGTGTCATATTCAAATCACCCCAACTACATTTACCTGGCTGTGCTAATATCAGCTGCTCCAACAACAAACTCTAACTCTGCTCCATCAAATCACTTTAATTCACCACTGAAGACGAGCAGCCCTACAAGGCCAGTGGTGAGCTCAGTGTGATGAGGACAGCTGCCTGTGTGCTGCACTGGGCTGCAGTTGTGGTTCCACTTTCGGATTTTGATTAAATGACACAACTCATCTGACACTGCAAGAAACTGAAGATTGTATTTGGATTTAGAAACAGAACCTAGCAGCTGTCTGGGTTGAATTACTACACTGCAATTTCACATTTCCAAAAAGCTGATATGTTCTTACCCTGTAATAATCTGTGCTGTAAATGTCTCTGGACATGCCAAAGTCTCCAATTTTAACCAGGAGGCCATTCCCCACCAGGCAGTTCCTGGTTGCCAAATCGCGGTGCACAAAGTGTTGAGATGCTAAGTAGATCATCCCTGCTGCGATCTGACTCGCTATGTGAAGCATTTGGGACAGACCCAGCTCTCCATTGGTTTGCAGAGGTTGTCCATCCACCAGGATCATGGCGTCCGGCCCGTGGGCTCTGAGGAGGAAGTTACAGTCAGTTAGAAGCACAGGAAACATATCTGATCAAAGAAAGGATGCTTGTAAGGTTTTGCCTGTCATAGTCCTATAAGACCCTTAACATTACACATACCACCAGTTTCATGATATCAGTACCAGTATCAGACATTGATTTCAGTTAATTTCCGTACAATATGAAAATCATCTTGTAAACCCTGTAAACTTCTTAGGATTGGTAATTCATCATAGTAAACATGTAGCAACCTTTGATTTTACTGTCACAATGTGGTAATGAGAGGAGGTGGCACAAGCAATACTTGAATGCAATAACAGAAATTGCATTAAGCAGTTGACCATTCTGTTCTTGTAAGGCTGAGCATCCTGGAAAAAAAACACCATCTTGGGGAATTTCGAAAATAGCCCCTACATCTAACTGCACATGCACAGGAACGTCATGATGCCAACATGTTTTCAATATCCTGCAGTTTGACTCTCATTGAAATTAAACAGAAGTTGCTTTCAAAGTGAGGAATCTGGTGGTGTTTTGTCTGGCCTTCATGTAAAAGGCTTGGAAAAAGGTTTCCTGTGGGCTGCAACACCACAGTGATACGGCTGTGGCCACATCACACACCGCTTTATTTAAGGCTGAGTATAGTTTAGCTTATTTATAAAAACATAAATAACTTCTCTTAATTTTCTCATGTCTAGGAATATTCAATTCAATTTTCAATTCAATTTTATTTATATAGCTCCTTCCACAATCAAATTGTCTCAAAGCTTCACAGAGACCCAGAGCCTGACCCCAGAGCAAGCACTTAGGGCGACAGTGGCAAGGAAAAACTCCCTTTTAACA
>JBBMJY010000021.1:575916-604015 GCA_037833715.1 Toxotes lorentzi
TGTTTAACTAAAACGATATACGTTGCAAGAATTTAGAAATTAACCACAGAACACGGAAATGTTAGTGTAATAAACTAGGATAACTCCAAACAGTCAACACCACAGTGCAGAAAGCGGCAAACAGGAAGTGACAAAATACGATACCACCAGGTGAGTCAGTACGTGGTTACCACCACGTGAGTCAATATGCCTATAATAAAATATTCTAAACTCAAGGATCACTTATACCAGAACTTTCAACTCTTTAGGCCGTCTTTTGGGAATTGAACTTGTATATCTCCTTTAATGACCAAAAATAAAGAAGTCTTATCAAACAGGTCTGTCGGTGTTATGAGATTATGTTAAGAAGGCAGTATTAATTCATTAATTGGTATCATCCTAAACTATCCATTATCAGACAGGATCTAAGAGTTAAAACATGCAAACCCTGTGTGTCTGTGGTGTGGGCTGTGAGATAGAGGTGTGTGTCCTTTCAGCTTCACTGAGTTTTAAGTCTCTGATGGAGGTGGTTCAGCACGACAGCTCAATGTGAGTGTGTTAGTGTGTGTGTGGAGGGCAGCGGGTGCTGGCTAAATTAGCAGTGTGTCCTGGATGAATTGATGCCAGCACTTTAATGGAAACACAATTACTGAGCTGAAATTAGCATCCAATGCACAGAGAGACTGACTGAAACACTGTCCCATACAAGCACACACACACACACACAGTCATACGTAAGCACTGGCAGACTTCACTTCCTGGCGGCGGACTAAGTACCAATGTACTATTCTGTAGGGCAAAGCATCCTGGGAGCAAATAACATCTAATCACTGCAGACATAATGCAGCTCATTAGCTTACCGACTGCAATTTACAATTTAGGCATTCAGCCTGTGTTCTGATCCAGAGATGCTGGCAGTGAGTGAGCAGGTAAGGCTGCAGAGTGTGACTCAGCTTGGGAACTTCTCGTCAAGAGATAAGTAGAGTAAAAGCCTATCTCATGTAATGGCTTCCAAATTCACAGCTTGTATATCGTGAAGTGCTTGTATGTTCATTCATGCATTCTTTGTATTTGGGAAAAGCTCCTGAGCATAATTTTAACCCAGTGCATTCAGGAGTGGGGCTTATTTACAGTAATCCATTATAGTTAATGTTTTTAATAACTATTAACTAATGTAATATTACAGCACATCTCATGATGACCAGCCGCTCATGTATCAAACACAACACTCAGAAATGCCATAAATAATAATAATAAAAGTTTCAAATGTTTAACTAAGATGGTATGTAGGGTAAACAGATTGATTTTGATGATGGAAGTTTCTCAGTTTCTCAGTTTGTCTCTGAATTCGGTAAACGTCCCCTCTCTGGTTCTGCAGCCTCTTCCTCCTGGTTGTACATGTCACCTTTGTGCTTATGTTTGCTCCTCAATGTCTCATATATTCAGTTGTGTAAGAAGAACTGGTTTGTTGTGCAACTTCCCGCTTACCCTGTTTCTGCCAACACATTCATGGCTTATCCAGCCGCTTGCACCTTTGTTTCACTTGTTCTAGCAGTGAGAGTGCTAGCAGAGCTGACAGTCCAGTTTCCTGTGTGTTTGGTCCACAGATCCAACAGAACTGTGTAAACTGAATGAGTGTCCTCATTCTGAGCCACAGCACAGTACAGAACACAGTGGGTGCAATGTCTCTGCTTATTCTCTGTTTGTGTAGCTGTCCACAGCTTTGTTCTCTTGGGCAGTCTCATTTATCAATCAGAGAGCAGCTCAGAGAGAGCTGCAGAGACAGACTGCACTGCACTGAGGCAAGGCACGAGCAGACCACATCTGAAGCTTCCACTTTCCAAACTGCTTGTTGTGCAATTGTAATAAAGCAATTTCCCTGCAGGGATCATTAAAGTTATTCTGATTGTGATTGGAGTGGCATGGTGATGCAGTGGTTAGCACTGTCGCATCACAGCAAGAGGGTTTCAGGTTTGAACCCTGGTCTGGGCTCTTCTGTGTGGAGTTTGCATGTCCTCCCTGTGCCTGCATAGGTTTTCTCCAGGTACTTCCTCCCACAATTCCAAAAACATGCACATTAGGTTAACTGACTGCGTGCATGTGTGGTTGTCTGTCTTTGTGTGTCGGCCCTGCGATTGTCTGGTGACCAGTCCAGGGTGTACCCCGCCTCTCGCCTGTAGTCAGCTGGGATTGGCTCCAGCTCCCCCTAACCCTGATGGATCCAGTGGTATAGAAAATGGATGGATGGATGGATGGACGGATGATTCTGACTGGATATATTAATGTAATAAATATAAATATATTAAATATATAAAAGAAGTCTCCTCTCACTTCTGGAGCTCTTGTAAATAACTTGGCAGTTGAGACCAGTTATTTATACTTTGAAAAATTATACACAGCACTTAAGCTTAACTCTAAAAATAGTCCTCATAGAATTAATAATATTGATGGCAACAAAAATAGTAATAGTAACATTAATAATAACAATACCCCCCAGTGACTATTGCAAGCTACTCTGATTTTCAGGTTGAAAGCTACAATTTGTGGACATTTGTTATAGTGGCACTCATGCTCTTTGTTTCTCAGCCAACAAAAGGTTACTACAAATCAAATCATTGAACTTTAGGGATTTATCATTTTTGTTATGTGTAAATACTGAAAGATGAACCACATTGAATAAGGGGTCAATAAAATGCTGTTGAAGCTAAAGCATCATGAAAATATCCACAAGTTTCATGGAAATCTTGCTGCAGCTGCTAATGTCATAACCTCAGTTCAAACACACGGGAGCTGTTTTTAGTATCAGGTGTCATGGAGAAATAAAGAGGAAATTCTACAGTGTTGCACACTTTTAAAAATGACTTCTGAACTAACAATTTAAGCATGAAGACGTGTACACTCAAAAGCTACTAAGATCTGTACCAAGGTGTTATTCTCACACCATTAATGTGTGCAGGCAGTCTGCCAGGTCAGCCACACAATGACACTAAAGCTCAAGCACTACAATGTAATGTTAAGCTAACACATCAGAGATTTTGGTATTTCTCATGTGCAGGTGGAAAGTCTGATTTAACAGTGGTACCCGAGGACAGGTCAGGACACAGGTCCACAGCAAAGAAGTTTTTGTCCTTTAGTTTTTTAGGAACACACCAAACTTACCAAACCATTGGTGAAGAGGAAGAACAATGCTTCTACAGAGACACATTTTCTTAATCTTTGTCATCAATCACCATGTAACCACCTGTGCTGTAAGTCCCAACACTGATGGTGTTTTTACTTAAGGCTGACTGTATTTCAAACACTACTGTGGGTGGAACAGCTCCCAGTGTCAGTCTGTCACTCTATTAGAAAGGCTCCATTCATCAATCACTGCACAACACACTTGTATGGCACATGACACGGCTCTAACAAGCCACTCACAGTGAGGCACACTGACTGCAGTAACAATATTTGATGCCGGAGTGGAGTGTACCATTTATATTTATAAAATTCTAACATGCAGCCCACTTCATAACTTTATAATAGGCGGCCCACTAAAAAGATTTTTCACAAACAGCTTGGTACGACCTTTAGAGAAGGGAATTGGGGGTGTAAAGGAAGAAGGAGTGGTACTTAACAACCAGATGGTTGTAGTCTGGTGACAAGGTTCAAAATGAGACATCAGCCTGCAGTAGCTCACAGAGACAGGCTCATTCATCACTCAGTGTCCACAAGCTAACATACCACTCTCTGCCACACACACACACAAACAAACTGCTGCTCTGACATACCACAGTAAAGGCAACAAAAGTCACAGGAAGTCGGGTCAAAAAAGTCAACACATACAAATGAATTTATCTCCCTGTCAACCATCTGCGGCATTCCTGCTTCATCTCTAATGCATCTGTCATTATAATCCAGTGATATGATTATAATTTAACTGACATGTACAATATAGTTGCTGTTACTGCACCTTAAAGATTCAGGTTTTACTTACAAGAATATGATAATATGGATATTAATAGGGATTGTTAGATATTACATACCAGTCTAAGTAGATAATAGAGGTTTTGCTTGTTTTAGTTTAAAGAGAATATCTGTATATCACTGACGGGGTGTCTGCTACCTGTTGAATTAGTGTTTCTACTTCTGAAACTAATAAACACATTTTGTAGTTCATTTTTCTGTACTTCCCTTTACTTTCCCAATAAGTTTTTTTCTTACTGGAAAAAGTAACTGTCACTGTGTTCCCAGATAGACAGCAATAACTTTACTGAGAGTGTTATTGAAACCTGTGGAACTGATGGCCAGGGCTGCCTCAGCTCAGTTCCCAACATCTACGAATGACCTACAAAATATATTACTAAGTCAATGTTTCTGCATCTCTGGTATACTTTAAGTTTAAGAATATCCCAGATGAATATTCAAATGAAAAGAAGTCCAAAGCTTGTGGTTAGCAATTGGAAACCGTCACATCAGATCTACTCACCTCCTCCTCTACCACCTGTGGTTTTCCTATCAGACTCACCTGAGAAACTTATTGAGATCTCCGTGCTTCATGTACTCAAAGACCATGATGAGAGGGTCTCCGTCCACACACACTCCGTAGAACTTCACTATGTGCTCGTGCTGGAGGTTGGTCAGCAACTCAGCCTCACGCTGGAAATCCTTCCTGGCTGCAAGAGTGGGGTCCTTCAGAGTCTGGAGAGAGGGAGAGGGAGAGGGAGAAAGATTACAAGACCAAACTGTGGCTGGATCAGGTCCCACACTTTAGTCGCCGTGGAGACAGTTGTCCTTCCTGTCGCTATCCTGCAGTGATAGTGTCTCAGATAGGGCTTATTGTAGGGATGGCAAAAATAACATAATGATAGTAAAGGGCAATAAATCCTGTAGGATTAAAGGGGCTGCAGCTGGAATGCCTGTATATCCTTTGTAAGACACACCTGTCTGCTGCAGGTCAGTGTCAGTCATTTCTATTAATAACGACTGCTTTGGTCTGCAGCATGTGTCCTGCTCATGATCCATTCCAAGTTTTTACATCATATACTGGATAGATGGTTTTCAGACCCTGATATTTTCTTTGTGGAGCATTTGTTCTGCAAATGTCACTGCATACATCATGTGTCATTCTGAACCATATTCAATGTGAGTGTGCATCTGCACACTCCAGACTGTCTCAACAGATACTACAGCAGAGATTTCAGACTTTGATTGTATGTGTCAGGCTGTGAATTTAGATTTCTATTGCTCAATATAGGTTAACGAGTCTTTGGAAGGCCACTTGGAAGACTGGGTTTACAGCACACATATTCTCTCACACAGGATAGGTCCTTTCTCCAGTTGCGAGTTACTGAGGATTTTCATCATTGAGCAACAGTTGCCATACTGAAAGAGATGTGAAAAATTAAAGGGGCCTTTGATATTTCAACTTAGTGCCTAGAGTTGTTTCTTCTGTATGAAGGTACAGAACAAAGAGAGGTGAGGTTTTTACAATGAAATGATCCCACTGACAAACAGAAAGGAGGAAGGACCACCCTGAGAGGTAGGCTTTAACCCAACATACGCACAAAAATTGTGCATTTAAAAAAAAAATGCCAAAAGGGATTTTGTGTCACTGGGTGCTTGGAAATATCAGCTGATCACACGGAGAACCAGGGGAAAGTGTTTATGAAACAAAGAAACATCAGTACACAATCATTTTGTAACTGTGGACCTTTGAAACTTCACAAGAACACGCAGCAGCTGTGCGTTTGTGTGTCGGTCTGTGTGTGAGTGCTTATCAGCATTTCACTCTGAGATTCAGATTCAGAAAACTTTATTTGTCCCCGGCAGCTGACTGCAGATGCTGGCTGGAACACACATGTCCCAACAACTGGCTGGATTTCCATATACTGCGTTTCTCTCTGCTGCTATGAAAGGCAGCTGTCGATGTTCTTACACACAGACACACACAGACACACTGCCTCTATCTCTTACCTTTACAGCTACCAGCATCTTGTCCTTGGTGGGACTCAAGTTGTAACATTCAGCCAGGAAGACCTTGCCAAAAGCTCCCTCTCCAAGCTCCCTCTTCAAAATAATGTCCCGCCGTTTAATATGCTGAACATCTGCAGGAGACAGAGAGGGACTCAGTTAATATCCATTACAATCGTTTTTTTTAAGTTTTACCATGCTGCCATTTAAAAAGCTTCCCAATATCCCTTCACAATGCTTATGCTCTCAAACTGTCAGCCTACAGTTTGGTGGAGCATCTAAAAGGTGATTCTTCATCTGTTCACTATATACTAGCAAAGTCTCAGCGTATTTCACAGCAGAAAAATTCAAATACTCTGCTATTTACAAAAATAAAATGCCTATTTTACATAGAACACTACACAAATAAAATTCTGTGTTTTTAACTCTTTCTGTTTTAAAGTGTAAATTTTAGGTGACATTGTGATCTTGTTCTTGAACTGAGCCTTTAAACGTAATCATGTTTGTTTTTAGCATCATCAAATCTTCATACACATTTTATTTTGCCATTTAGCAGCACCTGATCGTGTTGGTAGCATGTAAATTTACACCAGGCTGAGGACTTTAAATGAGCAGCACCTCAATCATATTAGCATACTGCATATCAAAGAGTGTATTTACCTAACTGTTCCACCATGTGTGTGAGTGTGTGTGTGTGTGTGTGTGTGTGTGTGTGTGTGTGTGTGTGTGTGTGTGTGTGTGTGATTGGAGGGAACTCATCCGATTATATCTGCACCGGTGTGTGTCACTGCTGACAGGGGACTGCCCCTTCTCTCTCAGTGTTAATGACAACATTAACCCTGGCTATTTGTATCAGAATTAATTAACCTTCATGGCACACACATATAACCACACTTTGTATACCTGTGTGTCGAATGGGTGTGTGTGCTTAACTCTGAACTATAAGAATATAGTCAGATGCACCATCTTGTATATGGTCAACACCACAGAGTCTCTTTAGTCTATGTGAAGGTTTTCTGTTTAATCTCAGCAGATACTTTACAGTGTCACATTAATAAGGTCCTGCCTCTGAACTTCCTGGATGACAATTTTGACATGCTACAACAAATATTTTGACATACAGTCAGTAAAAACAGTAAAACCCTTTTCACTAGTAAAAATACTGATTACAGAAGTCTAAAAAATCTTAAATATAATTGTTACTAGTATAAATATAATTTTCATTTGTTACAACTGCATTTCACATATCTCAAACTGTTCTGAAATGTAATACTAGACACTGTAAATTCTCACTAGTTGTAATTCTGGCATATCAATGATTTAATATGAACTGGTCAGAACTGAGACGTAAGCTTTTAGACGTCTGGAATTATATTTATGACATCTGAAATGTAAGAACAATTGCCAGTACGTAGAATGAACATTGCCACTAAGAAGAAATGAATTGTTGATATCGACATTTGACATTCCCACCAGCGAAAAGCTTTGGGTGTGAATGTTTAGGTATATGGATTTGATAGTAGCACTGCAGCATGTTACTGTTTCCAAACTCAAACCATGTTCTAAACCTCAGGACTACCCTCCATCCTTTTAACCCAGTTAAAGGGGACCTCTATCACTGTGACCCCCATCCACAGACTGCAGTAACTTAAGCTGCAGACCCAGCAGCCTCCTCAATACTGCATTAGTTCAGCAGACCACTGGTTTGGTTCATGGATGACCACCATCTGTTAAGTCCATCTACTGCACATAGTGCTGCTACAGTGCCACAGGATCCCTTCTGCACACACATTTGACAGCTTCATTAAGACAAAAGAACATTTCGACAGCACTGATGGATACTCTCTGGATGATTGTGCCTTTGTTGCCTTGTTGAAAAGCTATTGTGTTTCATTATGTGGTTGACTGCCTTTCTGTCATCTGGAGGTCACCTTTTCATTATTACTGGAAATGTGACCTTCATGACTGATCAAATGGCTTCTAAAACGCTGCTTTAGATGCTTCTGATGCTCTCCTCTCCTGATCCTCTAACCACAGCCTGTCTGTTGTTTTGGCATTTTTGCCCTCCTTGCACAGTTACTAGTGAAGAGACAAACACAAAACACAGTGGAACGACTGTGGAAGGCACAAGGGTTGTGACAGGCACCGAAGATCCACAGCCAGATTCAGACCACGGGCTGTTACCATCTGGTCACCAAAGCACTCCAAATAGTACTTTTCTAATATGTTTCCCCAAGACCCCACCCTCCATGTTGCACCTCAGCATGCATTGGCAACAACCAGTGTTGGTTCAGCTCCACACATCTCTAAAAGCTCCCATCATCCATCACACTCAGTAGTGGCTCCTGCTCCTGCAGGGTGTCAGCAACAGATGAGAGAAGATAAAGGTCTGCACAGCAGCAGAGCAGAGGAGAAGCTGAGTGACTGTCAGCCCCACCCACGCACACAGTGGTCTGTGGAATGTCCCACTCTGTGTCTGACAGGTGCTGCTGCTGAATCATCAGCGACTCTTCGTAGCCCGCGGCATTTATTTTAATCAATCACAGCCCCAAACCTTACAAGCTCTGTCTCTCTGACAGGCAGACATATATTTAGCTTCATGATGTTTTTCACTCACCCTGAGAATTCTAAGAAGAATATCTATATTTCTTTTCTATTTTCACATCAGCACTAAGTCTGTCTGACATGTGATGTGTCATCCTGGCTGATCATGTGAACGGACTGAGCCTACAGTAACTCCCCTTGGCCCTATCATAGCAAATATGATTATATGTTTACATGTGTAACACAGACAAGTCAAGGACTGCAAGTACTATGGAAATTTACATGAATATGAACATGTAATACACAGTATGTATAAATAGGTTAGATTCTTCTGACATGCTCATTTTCATAAAAATAATGCAGGTATGAAAACTTTCTTTCTTTGGGTTACATTACACTGAAAGCGATGGGTTTCACTTAACCAAAATCACTTAGCAACCAACAGAATACAATTCTAGCAATTAGTATTATTGTTCAGACTCAAGACAGAA
Source organism: Toxotes lorentzi (assembly GCA_037833715.1). Lineage (NCBI taxonomy): Eukaryota > Metazoa > Chordata > Actinopteri > Toxotidae > Toxotes > Toxotes lorentzi. Next base: position 584,883 of record JBBMJY010000021.1, read on the forward strand.
AACATGGAAAACCCAGTTAGGGAGAAGAAAAACTTATTTTAACAAATACTCACTTTTAATTCAGCAAAATGATTCACACCAACAAAAATAATGCCTAATGTTTTCAGACAGTTATCAGACTTCAGACTCCAGAGAAGCTCAAACTAATCCAAACCTCTGCTCAGGTTAGTCCTGTGCTTTGGGTGACACGTAGTTCTGCTACACCCACATATGATAATATCAGTTAAATGTATTAATTAGTCTGAGTCTCAAGATGAACAACAAACTGCACTCAGCCTCTGCAGGACAACAGCAGCAACATGTTTTATGATTCTGGGTCCAAGAGGGACAGCTCTTTTGGGACATTTGTCACTTTTGTACCACTAATTTTAAAGATATGAACCAGTTGGTCCTTGTTGCACTTGGAGTGTATAAACATTTCAAATCAATCCTGTAGGGCGGATGAAGGACAGGGCAAAGGACGAGCAAAAGGGTTAATAACTGTACTTGTGTAAGCATGTACGTACTGCATGTACGTATGTAAGAAATAATTCACCCCTGGTGTTCATGCTTCACCGTCCTCAGAACTCTATGAATAATTGCTGATGAAAAAATTGAACCCTGAATGCATTATGGTTTAATATTTATCCTCAGTACTACTTTGCTCTGTGTCTAACAACTAAAACTTTAATGCCTAGTTTTCTAATAGTGTCTAAGCAGTGGTGGTTATTGGTCTTTAGAGTCTGTGTTAGAATATGGCATGTTATTTAAGTTACACACACAAACAAACACACACACACACACACACACACACACAGACACACACACAAACAAACACACACACACACACACACAGACACGCAGACACACACACACACACACACACACACACACACACACACACACAAACACACAAACAAACACACACACACACACACACAGATACACACAAACACACACTTACAGTAAAATGCAAAATATACATAAAACGTAAGCAGGTATATACATGCACAACAGCAAAGACACACATGGGAACACACTTTCACTGCACACTCACCCTCAAACAACCACACGCACACAAGAGTCTGCTGAATGAGTTGACCGTTACGCCACTGGGTTGCAATTAGTGAGGCTGTAATGAGCTCTGGGACTCATATCATCCAGCAGCATGCATATAGCTGTAGCTATAGCTATAAAGGCTCTGGAGAAGGAAAGGACAGCAGAGCAATACTTTATTACAACTTTTAATTTTAATACATTATAAATGTAATTATTGAATAGGAAATATTTTGATCACATGGTAATAAAAGAAACATTTTGCAAAAAATGTCTGGGAGGCATGCAGAGCTGTGTGCACAGCTGTATGCAGAGCTGTATGTACAGCTGTTTGCACAGCTCATGGCGTGATATTGTAATATGAACACATAGCATCGCTTTGCTGAATTTAATGTCAAACTTTTTTCCAATACTCTGCCTGTTAAAGGTAGATTTGAAATGGCTCTAACTGCATTTGCTGGCATTACAAAACACAAAACTAGATAAGAGGCTCCTGAGGGCTAGGTGTTATGAAACAAAGAGTACAATGATGGTGAGAGCTTCATCTAAGAATGGAAAAAAGAATGGAGTCTACCATATGAGGCAAGATTCAGCCCAGGTGGTAAATGAACCAGCCTGCAAACCCTAAGTAGATTTGTTTGATTTTGTCAGCAGTCTGGTCCATGATATGTTTACCAAGCTACTGTACATGAGACTCAGTGTAATCGATATAAAGTAATCTGCACACAATTAATTAATAACAAAAAAATGTATTTTAATATACAGTATGATGCAAGTTTGTGCCACTTAATAATGTGCAGGGCATCCAGTATGAGTATTCTGGGAATGCTGTGTTAAATGGGATGAGAGTTGTGAATGTTACCAGCACTTATATGAGATCATGTGTCCATTTAAGAAATATGAAACATATAAAATATCTGTGGAAACAAATAAAAAAGGAAATGGACTATTCTGTTCTCTGTGCATGTGTGTCCGCATGTACTGGTGGGATGTGCGTGAGCTCACAGTGATTAAATGATGATTTGTTTATGATCAGACAGAGAGGAAAAAATAGTTGAGAGGGACAATTGAGCGAGACTCACACACATACACACTGCACCAGCAGAAATATAGTCTTGGTGATAATCACACAAGGTGACTCTTGTGATGGATCAGCATCACCATTGGTAACGGCGTCAGTAATGTGTGTGTGTTTGTGTATGGACGCATGTGTGTGTGTGTATTGTCTCCCAGGGGATTTGCTGTGATTTATATAGCCGTAAAGGCAAGAAGCGATTTGCTCCACTGCTGTGGCAGAATACTATCTGTGCTCAATAGAGACATGGAGAGGGTGGAGAAACTACAGGATTAACAGAGAGGGAGGGAGGGAGGGAGGGAGAGAGAGAGAGAGAGAGAGAGAGAGAGAGAGAGAGAGAGAGAGGGAGAGAGAAGAAAGAGTAATACAAGGCACAGAGAGCAAAAAACAAGAAACAGAGAGATGTAGATATCGGTAAATAGTTAACCTCAGCTTCAACAGCTCTCGTGGGGCAGAATATTAACAAAAGGATAATTTTACCTTGGTTAAAATGACAAGGTGTTTATATCTGAATATAGATGCTAATGTAGCAGATGTGTGTACGCACAGGTATAGGGTATACCAACCGCTGGTGAAAGGGAATTGACCATATACCTCCCTAATATTCCATGTCAGTGTCTTTCCTACAAAGCCATTCACCAGCCAATCAGTCCAACACGTCAAGAATGACCAGACAGCGTGTAACTACCAAAAGTTAATCCAGATTGTCCATTCATCCAACCATTTTCTGCCACTCCTCTAACTGGATTGCTATGGCAGCAGGTTAAGCAAGGTGGTCCAGACATCGCTCTTTCCGATGATTTTTTTCACTTCATTCTAGGGGATCCCGAGGCCAGGTCAGAGGAGATAGTCTCTTCATATTCTGGGTCTACTCCAGGGGCCCCATACCAGCTGGATATGCCCAGAAAAATGGATGGAAATGGAAGGTGCCTAAGAGAGATTCTGATTCGATGCCCGGACCACCTCCACTGGCTCCTTTCAAGGAGAAGCAGCTCTACTCCTAGCTCCCTCTGAATGTCTGATCTATAAAGGTGAGCCATGGTCTCAGACTCTCATCCCAGCCACCACACACTCCAGTAACCTTCCATGTTCCACACTGAGGATCACATTGTTCCTCCTTCATCCGAGGCCTCCTTCTTCAGCTTGAAAGCCTCCCTTACCACTGGTGTCCACAAGTTTCAGGTTACCGCCACGGTAGGTAACACAGCATTCTGACTGCAACTCCAAGCAACTGCCTCCACAATGGAGGCTTTGAACATGGCCAATTAAGATTCCCTGTCCCCAGCATCCCTGGGATGCATGAGGAATTCTTTCTGAGGTGGGAATTGAAGACCTTGCTGGCAGGGGCCTGAGCCAGGCGTTCCTAGGCCCGCCTCGCTCCCCGTTTCTGTTTCTCTGGAAGTCTCCATCACAATATTATCCAACTTCACCTAAGTGGCCAAGAAGTACAGCTGATAGGACCACAAATTCGATCATCGATCTTAGGCCTAAGGTGTTCTGCTACCAAGATCCAGCTGATCTAAACCAAACTGAATGTGAGTGCACTGGATTTGTTGCTAATAATCCATCGTTGCAACGGACAGTTTGGGTAATCATTTTAATGCTTTCCTTTGTTTTTGATTTTTTTTTCATATAAGTTTGACTGACTTGTTGGTTGATGTCACTGCACTGAAATGTCTCAGCAATTAATTTGAGTACAATGTTATCATAACTGGCTACAGTGTTACCTTACACATAACTACAATGTTACCATAGAAAGGCAAAAAGACCTGACACTCACAATAAACAGATTAACACGCAGCTCTGATTGTGTGAATCAGAGTTGATGCGAGCACCGCGTTTGACTTGCTTTTAAATGAAAAACTGCCAAATGCATGGAATATGGGACACGAACAACACCCCTTGATACAGTATATATCAATATATATTTTTTTTTTCACATTCCATATAGCCCATATAGAAAGTGTAAAATTTCTGGGTATTTTATTTAAGAAGAGAATCAATGAAAACTGAAACACATTACAACACATGTTCAATGTATAGGTCCATCTACATGTGTGTACTCACAGGTGGTGGGTTTGTTACAGTTGTGTCCATGTCTGAAGTACTGTGGGTTCTCTATGACAGGAATCCTGGTCATTCCAATCACCACAGCATCTGGCCCCGCATCCAGCGAACAGGGGCTGATAATCCCGTGGTTCACATGATGAAGGGGGCTGGCAGAGTCTTCCTCACCATTTATCACTGCTACTGGTCCTAGAAAGACAGGGAGAGAATATCTCTTCACTGTCAAGGGTCACAGGCTGATCTTCTACTGGTGAAACAAAAGCCAAAACGTGAAGCTCGTTTGCACGTATCTGTTTGAATATTCATTACTGTGGCACAATTTTCTCATGACTCCTGTTGTATGATTCAGAAAGATGGATGGTGGAGGAGTGGAATGCAGAGGGAACAGAGAGAAGAAGAGTTATGATCTTAGTTTAGGGCTGAGAGTTCACCAATTTCAAGTATGAAAAATGATGATGAATCTGAACATATATCTGATTTTCTGTCTAAGCTAAAAGTTACAGCTCAGCTACTAACCAGTCTACAAACTCCCTGTCTTGTTGCTGTCGCTGTCCTCCAACCAGAACAATCATTTGCCCCACCCTCTGATACAACCCTGAAATGAACATTGGTCACCTGTGTCGAAGTCCTGTGTAACTGGTGGAGCCTGAGAAGACCAGCAGACAATGCTCAGATTGCAAAAATGATTTCCACCTGATGGAATGTTTTTGTAACCCACAAAAATAATTTTAGGTGCGTTACAGAACAGTGCACAGAAGTCCAGCTGTTTTTCTCTGTCAGATCTCTGACTAGCCAGTTCCATCATGTGTATATGATGGATGTGTGGCTTAGGACTGTCCTTTGGAAAAATGAAATATAATAAATATATAAAAATATCAAAAATAAACATTAATGATGACCGATTCAGAACAACATACCTGAAGAAAAAACACGTTAAAAGCATTAATATTCCAGCATGGCACAAATACTTTTGATTTCAGACCACAAAAACAAAGTAAGAATACGAAGACACTTTGATGGTTTTCGATTTCCCAGTACACCCGCAGCAGGTCAGGAGCAGCACCATGGAGAGGAGGTTCATAAAGCATAGCATGGAGTCTACTTTGTAGTCCACATAGTGCAGTCCACTGGGAGCTGAACTCACAGCAGGCCGCACAAGGCAGGCGAACAGTGTGGACAGGCTGCCAGTCCATCACAGAGCTCACATAAACAAGCACGCTTTCCTCTACAGCTAGAGGGACTTTACCCTGGAAGCCTCGCACCAGGTACCAGGTGCTGTGGGAACATATTAACTCCATAGAAAGGAGCTGGGTGGAGACTGGTCCAAAAACACAGGATCTAGCTGAACTGCTCTCAGGTCCACATTAGGTGCATGGATGTTTTGGTCCTGAAGCATCTCAAGCATCTCACTTCTCATTAAATATTTGACTTTGTACTTATTCATCATTTTCAAGTCAAAATTATTCACAGTCCTACAGATAGAGATAAACCTCCACTGTGGACTCTTTAGGAGACCAGTTCCAGGGTCCTGGTATTGGGTCTCCATGGCACAAGTGTCTGTGGTTCACCTGCAAGTCATAATGCTCTGTAAAAAGGTCTACATCAGTCTAAAATTATTGTACCACATCTGATCTCAGAACAGCAAGATATATACACACACACACACACACACACACACACACACACACACACACACACACACACACACTGTATACATACAGGAACTCTCATTTAGCCTTGCCTGTCCCACCTTAGGTCCATTCAGGTTTACTGACTGAGTTGACTGCCTGAACTATTTTTCATTTTCATTAGTTGGCAGGGTAGGTTATTTCTATATTTATTCATATCAAGTCATAAGTATTGTGTGGATACAAAAAAAAAATCTTATCATGAGGGTGAAGAAAGGTCATGGATGTGTAAATAGGTACAAGAATGTGAATGCGCTCTGTAAATTTCATGCACGTACAGGTCAAAACTGAGAAATCTCACACTTTGATCATGACCAATGCAGTAAAGATGTATGTGAGAGGTGTATGTGATAATCACAGTCCAAAATACCTGAACATGCAGCAGCAGTTTGAAAAAAAAAAAGAATTAAAACTACATTACTTTGCAAAACCGAGCTTAAAAACAGACTGTTTCAAGAGATGACTGACTTATAGTCATTATAACTAATACAAAATAATACAAACGTATTCGAATAAATATTTAAATTATGGTGGTTTAACTTGTATTTTGAGCTTCAAACATACTCCCTGGACTGGTTTTACTTATGGTTCTCACCATATTAAAATGATCACTTATTACTTATATTTTTAGATTAGATTCAACTATATTGTCATTACACATGTATAAGTACAAGACAATTAAATGCCGTTTAGCATCTAACCAGAAGTGCAGTAAGCAGCAAAGTGCACAAAGGGCAGACTATACAGTAACTACCATATGTACATGAAAAAGGCAGACGTAATATGTGTGCTATTAAATGTATGTAGAGTCTCAGCGGAAACTATGAACATTACTTACAAATGGATATAGACAAATGATGCCTAGATATATTCTTGAATACATCATAACGGCTCGTTTAATGAGAGAAGGAGAACAGTTTTGGATCATTTCTAAAAAGAATATGATCTAACTCGCTGACTGGGGACAACTAATTGATTGACTAATCAGAGTGTCAAGTGAATGGATGCATTTCTCAGGACTTAAGTGGAGCACAAACAAAAACAAACAAACAAAAAATGGTTGTTGATTTTCACAAATCAGCGGCTGTTTGACATCATATGCAGACTTATACATTCTTGCTCTGTTTTTCTTTGTACATCATTTCCAGCTCAGGTCTGTAGCAGCTCTTGTACACAGGGACTCTCAGTGAGCAGGTCTGGGTCAACGCTTGTTGACGAATACAATCATTGTCAGTGTTGATGGACACGTTGGTTGCTGCAGGGATCAAACCTGTGACCTTTGTCAGTTACTGGACAACCTATGTTAATATTGAAGTCATGGGTCAGACAAGCTGACATGTAGGCTGAAGGGTCAGCTGGTAATGCAGAGAGACACAGAGTGACTGATACAGACACGAGGGAATAATGGAGAACGTGAGGAAAAGAGAGAATAGAAGGATAAATGGTGTCAGGAAATGTGAGGCTGACAGTTTTCATGGAGCACAAAGGTCAGAGGTTGACCGGGCAGACAGACTGAGGAGCTGGGGATAAAGCATGGTGCTCTCTGACAGCCAGAAGACGTGTGGCTGCTGTCTTTCTTTGTTGTACATCCCAACACTGACTTAAACAGTACGCATGTTGTTGTATAGAAGTCATTATGCTGCAGTTCAGTGGAATAAATGCTGAAACTGAAGTGTGACAGAATAATCTGCCTGGACACATCTAAACATTTTTACAAGTGAAAATACAGATAACAGGCAGCACCTGTTACCTGACATCTTCTGACAGTCTTTACTTCACCATCATAATAAAAAAAAAAAAAAGCATATCCTCACATTGTGACTTATATTGACAGGAGAGCTTTGATGAGTATGCACATGAAGTAAATTTTTAATCATGCTGATAATTATATGCACCATTAGGGTCTGATTATATAACAATAACTGGATATAATTACTGCTGAAACACAAAGCCAAGCTTCTGCAATGATTTAGTTGCTTGGTGGTTGAATAAAAATGACACAATCTGTAACTGTGCTACAGTGATGCAATCTGTACCCAATTACATGCTACTTTACTGGAACACAGAGACCCTGATGGTTTATTGGAGCTACCAGGGAATCCATGTGTAGAATTAAAAAAGTTCTAATGTCACAGAGATTTACGTTGTAGTTTATAACACGACCACCCCCTCCATTTTCCTTAGAGCCCAAATCAATCACACATTATTACTACAATAATCTAATAGATGTGCTATATGTGCTTCTCACTGGCTCACAGATTGTCCCTGATGTGTCCATCGGTGTGTGAATGTGTGTGTATAGTATTTAAAGTGTTGTATAGTAGTTAAAGCGCTGTGTGAATGTGAATGTGACTTGTAGTGTAAAAGTCCTTTGAGTGTTTGAAAAAACTTGAAAAGTATATAAAGTATATAAATGCAGTCCCTTTGGTGGTTTTCTGTGTATGTAAAGCTGCAGAGGTGTTAATAGTTTACTAGAGTTGTGAACAATTAGATTTTGTATAAATTAAGCTAAATAAACTAAACATATACGTTTACATCAGACTCCAAGAGGGGGTCAGACAACAATGGACAATGAACGTACAGAGGATGGACAAATCACAGAGATACTGAATTGTTTAATAAAGGAAAGTGTTATTATTATTATTATTATTATTATTATTATTATTATTATTATTATGTGTCTGCCTTTTAAGAAAAAGTGACACAGTTATGTTAACATTAAAAGAGTAATACATTTGTAAGTGATCTGATGAAGGCACTGATCAGAATAGCACAGACTCACACAGTATGTGTGTCTCTATGTGACTGAAACCATAAATCTCTTTATACAATATGAAAGGCGGCACCAACACAGCCATTATAAATGATGCTTTTCCTTCAGAGCTGTATGATCACTGTTGCATCTCTCCTCCATCTCTCTCCTGTCACACTCTCAGCCCTTCGTCATTGTCTGCCGGAAACCTGTAAATCACTCTGCTGACAGACACTTTGTAAATGCACCTTCACACTTATCCTGTCAAACACACATGCACGCACACAGACAAACACAGAAATGTCACAACATGCCTTTAGCATTGAGAATACATAAACATGTTGCATAAGCATGCCTGTGAAGACATGCAACATGCCTGACCTTCAGTTGACCTTAACCTGGATCTAGCTCTAACCTAAAAGTCTTGCTGTCTACGCACACAAGAGATCACAGCTAATTCTATACTTCATGAAACCAAACTGCCTGATGTATCATGACTGTGTGTGATAGAAAAGCACTGTATGAAAGTGCAAGGATACGCAGAAGACTGAGACAAAGGAAATAGCAACAGGGGAAGAGAGCCAGGCTACAAGTGAGGCTTAAGGCAAACCCTTACACACCAACACTGTCCGGTCTCTTTCTCAGCATCTCCAGGTCTCTCTTCACCAGGTGGACAAGATTGGAATTCAGATGGCTTCACACAACCTGACCAGATGATCTTCACAGAAACATTTCCTTTTGCTGCTCTTGAGCTAGACAACTGCTCTGTGCACAGGGCAGACAGGAGGGTGGAGGGTGGTGTCTGTAGTTGTTGTATCAGGGACCTCAGTCTCACTGACAGTCTGTCAGTCAGACCTAAATTTCATAATTTCCCAGGCGAGAGAACAATATTCTAAATCAAGCTTCCACAACACCAGAGCATTTAAAGCCACACCTTATGACCGCTCTGTAACTCTGACCCCATCCTACCAACCATAAATATGTAGAACAGGACCAGCCATCAGAACTATACAGGTATGGACTGAGAGAGGGTGCATGCTACAGAGCTGCTCTGACAGAACAGACTGGGAGCGAATGTTGCATCAGCAGCTTCAGAAAGCATTCAGACCTATTCACTTTCTTCACACTCTATTATCGTGTAGATTTAACTGTAGATACAATTGCAATTTATCTTGTAGAGACACCTCAAAGATATGATTCCAGCCAAATGGGCTTCTACAGAGTACTGAATAAACAGTCTGAATACTTTTGTAAATGAGAGATTTTAGTTTTTTATTTTTTCAACTGAAAAAAAAAACAAGAGTTTTTCCTGACCAAGAGCCACTGTTCTGTTCTGGAACACTGTTGGGTCAAACTATTTTGACTACCAGGAGCTAAACTCAAATCCTAAAAGCACAGTAACAACGGCAAAATGTCAGACCAAAATCCAAAAATTCATGATAAATTTGCATGGTGCTTTCGAGTTCAATTTGTAGACCTTTGACACAACTTTGTAAATTTGTGCCTTTGACCAGGTCCAACTGAAACTGGTTCCTACTAACACAGCAGTGCAGGACTACACACACTTACACAGGAGGTGGGTGAGTAGGTAAATTGATACACTTCATTTATCCAGAGTGGGGCTCTAAACAGTGTGGCTAAATGATGGCTTATAATTACTCCACCATTAACACCTCCCAGTGTCCCTGGAGCTGAAAGGCCTGGGCTCCCAGCAGACTCTTCCCCTTTTAGTCTCAGCATTCACTCTCTCTCTCTCTCTCTAATCCCCCCTCACTGATTCTAACTTGCTCTGTCTTCTCTCCTTGTCCCTGTCCACACTCAAGAAAACAATGAGGTAGACAGCAGAATTACCCGAATCACATCATGAACCTGTTTACCAGGAACATGTGCTTGAACGTATTTGATTGCCAACTGCACAAACACAAGGGTTGAAATGACTGAGGGGACTGTTTTTTCCAAGCAGAGTTAATGTTGATCTGAACAAATCACGTTACTCTGTGTTCACAATCTCAAAGGAACCAGTTCCAGGAGTTTGTCGAGCACTTAGAGAGTAATTTAAGCAAAGTTAATGACATAACCTCAAGGGCGTCTCCACAAAAGTTGTCACACATCAAGAAACTGAATTAGTGATTGGACTGGTACGAGACCAGCTGACTGTATGTGAGAGTGTCCTCCCAAGAAAAACAACAGCTAACTGTTTGTGCCTGACAAAGATGTTAGGCGATGTGAATTATGTCTACCAACATAACTCTTTCTGCAAACTTAATCCACTGTCATTCCAGCTCTCCACAGTACCACCTCTGATCAGACCATTCCAGATCTGACAAACATTGCCTACATGATGTACCCTTGTTTTTACCTTGACCTTTGTGTCTGCAAGTCATGCTTCTGAGTCCAACCGGTGCTCCACTGAGCATTTACACTCTTGTCCGTCAGGGAAAAGGCAGAAATAGTTTGACGTTGTTCTAGAGCCACAAAACATAATGAGGATGACAAAGTGTGTGATACAGGAGACCACTGTCAGTCTTCTTTTACCTTCCAACAGTCATTATTGGTTTCTTTTAGCCATGACACCGGTCTTTCCCTAAATTTAATCCAGCATGTTGATGCCTACAGCTCAGCGAACCCTTACCCTGGCAGTGTCAGTGTGGTCCTGCTGATGGGTTGTTGGATCAGAAAATGCCATTTGTCATATGTCATTTTGGAAAAGCAACACTATTGTTGTTTAGTTCAAAGGATTAGTTGCTTCAGTGAAGCTAAGCCTGTTCAGTCAAACTGCCCTACTGCATTCACAGATGACACACCTAACACTCACTGCATCACACATCCAACACACACCTTTCAACTCAGAAGCTTATTTAAGGTGCCAGAGAGACCCAGCTCTCCCCCCTGCTCTGCCAGTGCTGCAGCTGCTGCTTTGCTTTTCTCAGCCCCACCACCATCCCTGCATCCATCTGCAGGCTACTAATAGAGTGCAAGGCTCCTGCAGCTTGCACTCCAAGCCTAAAACATCAGATTCAAAAGAAATCTCAGACATTTGTGTTTGAGCCTGACGGGGATGTCGAAGGGACCACTTTCTGGTTCTACAACTGGAGTCCACCTTTTCTGGTTTTCTAAACATATACAACATATGTCTACAATGTGCATGTTTCTGAAAAAATATATTTTTCCTCTAGATAAAGATAAAACATTACAGTATTTTTTTTATCCAGTTAAACCTGGATTATTGAATCCAGAACTACTGCAAACTCTAAATGCAAACAATGTTGTTACTTTAATTAAATAGTGCATTTAACCTGATTTGTACTAGTTTTCTTATTTTACTTGCTCACACGGAGTCCTCTGTACTTTTTGCCTCCATGCTTTTATTTGAATTTCATTTATGAAATAATAGGATTTAATTTGATTTATTTCAAATGAAATGTATTTTCTTCAGCGCAGTGTATGTTCATGTGACTCATCCTGAACTCCTGTCAACTTTACTGAAGTTACCTACACTAACATGCATTGAGTGTGCTGTATTCTAAATTTCAAATAACGCCCACTTGTTTTGGCAGAATATCTGAAGTTAATGTGACTCACAGTTTTAACATTGTAAGAGCTTGATTGAATGTGACTATAGTAGGACAGTGAGATCTTTGAAAAAACCACAGCTTACTCAAATAACACATGAAACAACTTGATGCAGTTAAATTCTTTGACCTACTTTACATTAGGAAAAGTAAGTAAAAGAATCTAATGCGAATTTATGTTAATAAAATACGGTTACTGTATAAAAGTGGTTTCAATGAAATGAGCAGAAGTAAACTGACATAAACTGAAGTGAAGAAGAGAGAAGGCAAAGAGTGTGTGAGGTCCCAGCAGAATCTCTTCTCCTCCTCTTATCTCCCAGCAGCAAAGCTTCAGACTCTGACACAGAGCAGCACAGATCCCAGAGCTCAGTGATAAATCCAGGCTGAGAGAGAGAGAGAGAACGTGAGAGATGGAGACAGAGCCAGGCGCAGAGATGGAGCACTTATGTGTTTCCATCCAAGTCTTTTTATATGAATCATGTTGTATTGAATTGGAAAGGCAGAATGGAAATGCCAAATTTTGATTTAATTTCCTTCATTCTGCCAAAAAGCCTTTTTTGCTCGATGGAGACAGGAACATGTTTTTGTTGATAAAGAAATAATGACAGATAAATAGTGACAGAAAGGCATTAGTGGGATGAATAATGGCAAAGTGGTATTTGCAACAACAACAATATATATATATATATATATAGTTGTTGTGTAACTTGTGTTATAATTACTATGGCCACTAGAGGTCACCTAACGATAAAACCTCACTATGGGTTGTAAAAAGTTGTTAGTACATTGAAACGTCAAGGTATGCAAATAGCATTTTCCAGCCTTTGCAGTTTGCGTGTCATTTGTCTGTCGGCAACGTGCGCCTCACTCCTCGTTGCATATGCATTAAAGGGACTACCACGCAAATAATGGGAGCAGCGAGGAAAATTCTCTGCCTCTCAAAGGGAGACGTAAAACATGGGAGCCATAAACAGGGCACAGATAGGGTTTATGAGAGCCACAGGCAAGGCTGTAGGAGAAGGAATCAATGTGTATATATAAAGTATAATCTCATATGTAACTAAAGTCCCTGCATTGTTCCTCTCCTCCTCCACCCCCTCATCCCTCTCTCCCTCTCCACCCTCTCCAGGCCAGGCTACTAATGAGAGGAAGTGCAGTGAATGTCTGATGAGTGAGAGTTTGAATTTTTCAGCACAGCATGGTTAATAGTTGTGTAATCTCAAGATGGCACACTGAAATATTGATCTAACGGTCTGGGAGCAAGAGATAGGAGGAAATGGAGAGAAAATACCAGTCTGTCTCTGGACACTGTTCACATACATACTCTGCTCTAAGTGGTGAAGATTTCACACATTCATAGGTCATTGCATTATTTCTTATCTGTGAATTTGGCAAAGCTTCAATAAAAGGTCACTGACAGATGAACGTCTGGAAGGTTCGCACACTTCATGTCCCATAAGTTCTGTGGGAGAAAACTGTAAGTACAGCATTCACTTTTAGTCTTCACTTATTTATCTACTATTTTCTCTACTGATGCAGACAGCAACAGGCACCTCTCAAGACCAACAGACTTATGTCATCGACCCAGAATACACAGCACATTTAATGGTGGCCTCTGTAGGTTGGAATGTGATTTTGAAAATTAGGAAAATATTTTATATTTCATGTATCATGCGCCAAGGACATGTATCTTGTCCTTGATGTCCTCACTGTTTGATGTTCAGAATTTTTAGTTTTTTCTTTTGATGTAATGAATACTTTAATTGTTTGCTAGTCATCCTTGAGCATCTTGAGCATCTGGCATCTGGAGTATTTGGAGGATTTAAACAGCAATATTCTGCCACTTTCCCTGAATGCTTCCTGAATAAAGATGAACAGGCTGAGCCTCCAGTCAAAGAAAGGATGGAAGAAACTAAGACATTTAATTATAAAGACATAGTTGTGCTTGTGTTTTTATTTCCTCCTGGTTTCTGATCATTCTTTCTCTTTTTCTCTGTCTCTCATTGTAAAACCCATTTTGTTTTCTTGCTTTATTGCTTTCTATGAAAGTGAATAATCCCGTAATTGGCATTTCATACTTTGAAAGCATTTTCCTTTTTGTTTAGTGATGGTGACAGAAAGTGAATGAACCATGGAGAATGTTTCTGGCACCTCTCACTTCATGCTGAGAAAATGGTCCCATTTAGTTTTTTAATCCAATCCAGTTTCCACCAAAGGTTTTGGTAGAGTTATTTGTTGGTGTAAATAAAGTTTTAAAACAGCATTGAGATTTATTTGGTCTTGAATCTGACTTACATGGACATAGTCATACATACTGTATATCTACACAGTTAAGAGGTCCTGAACATCTTAATGGCAGGTCAACAGGTGAGCATCTAAGAACTAACTTGATTCTAGCTTCGGGATATAAATAGGATGTCATGGTCCTATTCACCAGTACTTTTTTTATTTAGTGAACTGAGATGTAGGACACTGAGAGAAGGTGGGAGCGGGGTGACTGACAGGGAATATTCACTAAGGTATGTTATGAGTCAACCTCCATTCCCAAAGCTTTCCACTGCAGAGCCAAGAAAAGCACAGTAAACCTCTTCTCTCCTCTGTGTACATCTAACAGCAAAAACTGCTGAGAGAGTCAGCCCAGCACACACACACACACACACACACACACACACACACACACTGCAGCTGGCACCAAACTCTACAAAACACAGCACTTCAGTCTCTGTGAGCCAGTTTCCATGACAATAATCTGCCATTTTAGGCCGCACAGAAATACATGTGTGTGTTAGCGTGTCACCAGGGTGTGTGCTAACCACACATTTTCTCTCATTTACCAATTTTAAAAGTGGCGATGGATAATTCCAGATGCCATCTGCCATTTCGATGGATTAGAGATAATTGCTAGTACTGCAACACAGATACACAATAAGGATTTACAAAATTACCCTGAATGTAACGAAATGACGCAGAGTCAAAGAAAGGGTCTAACGAGCAAACAGACTGAAAAATGACATGAAAACACAAGTAAAAAAATAACGTTGATGAATCCTTAATCATGTTTTTAAGGAAATTTCCTGCCTGGATTTCTGGATGTCAGACTGCTCTTCCCCACAGTTGGTACAACTCCGCCAGACTGCCAAACCTCATGAAGGTCTGAGAGTAAGAGCTTCCTGATACTGCACTGATGGCATGAGAGAATAGCCATAATTGGCAATTCTAATTTAGCAGTTGTGTCAAGTTGAAATTACAATGGAGATACAGATGCAGCTGCTGTATTATATTCATATAGCGTTAAAGCTACACTTTGTAGATGATGATTTGTTAGTGAATAATTTGTAACTTTGATAGTGTAACTTTTGGTCTACGTTGAAAAACTACAGCCATTTGGTTCAGGCATTCATGGTTCCACAGAATAAACTGCACTGACTTTGGTGATCCTCTGACTTTTCCTCCAGCACATTCATCAGATAATCAGGCCTTTGTCACAGCAGACATTTTGACTGAAAAAACCTGAAAATACTGAATATTAAACGTACAGTACTTCTGCAGCAGGGCTGCTGGTTAGAACTTTAATTACACAAATAAGTTCATTCGTTTAATCACTGACAGGAAATTGTCAGTTAATGAATTAACCTGACAGAAATGTACAGTACCTCTCCTCACTAACACACTGAACATACTGTTAATGTACAGTGTGTTACTGTCAGTTCTGTGCATTTCTGTCTGTTTCATTCATTCTTGTCCACTAAAAACCACTCCTGTTTGCTTCCCGCCAACACCCACTGCTTCCATTTCACTGTCAGGCTAAAAGGAAAGAGCTGTCACGGAAAATCTCGAACCACTCATCAATTTTTCAGTGGCTTTACATTTATAAAGGAGCCTCTCCAGCATTTGCATATAGCATGAGCTGAAAGGATCAACTTCAGTCTTAAATCCCAAATCAAGCCGATCAAACAAAGTGGGTTCATTTGTCATAATCTTCAGGTTGTTTAAAGACCCTATAGGAATTTTAATGCAATTATAGCATCTTTGAAATTATTCAGATGCTTCTTATGTATGGAGAGAAAATAGAGAGAGGTGCAATTACTTTGGGTGAAAAAAAAAAGACTACCATTTGGGGGCATCAAAGACAGACCATGAGCAACCCTTTAGGGTAATTCATTCTGAAGGTCAGAAATATCATGATCAAGTACCTTAATTTACTGTTATTGTCAGTACTGTTATTTTAATTTGTATCCTTATGTTTTGTGTAGTTGTATGTTCTCTTCATATATCAACTGTCTGTTACATACAATTCCTTGTAATTACAATACATATGTATATATTCTTGATCCACAGAGGATGAATCCTGACCTTTTCTCAGTGTGTTGTTTGTCATTAACAAATCTTTATTCAGCAATAGCTTGATAAGGTTTTTAAAGAAATATAAAACAAATGATGAAGCCTTGCTGTACTTTCTTCACACACTAATGCTACTAGAGAAATTCATCTTTTTGGCACTATATTTAGAAAGGACCTCCAAATAAAATTAGATGGTCCCAGCTTGGTCTGGGGACATTTGCAAAAGTCAAGGTTACTATTGAACTATGTAAACTGTTAAGTGGTGTATGCACACCGGCCAGTCCCACAGCCTGTATTTCATGGAACAAAATGTGCCATTTGTATCAAAGCAGGCACCATTCCCAGAGGTTTCCATTGCAGATCCAAGCCAAGAAATTCTCTGTCACATCAAGTGTTTGCTGCCTTTCATTTACACAAGTTATTATCCAGAGGCCTATATCAAAAGGACAGAATCCCTGTAGGGTTTCTATAAGGCTCTAGTATGTACCAGAAAGCCAAGAAGAACACAAAATGATTCCATATTCCCTCTCTCTGAACTCTGCTAATGTTCTCATGAGCCAGTCATGAGGAACGATGATAACTCTTTATTCTAATTGTAAAGAGCCAGTTCCTTTTCCCATAGGCTTTCACTACTGCAAGCAATAACCAGTGAGCACTCTGTCTGGGGAGATACTGGATAAGTGTGTGTGTGGTGAATAAACAGGTACATTGCCATAGTGTAACAAAGCAATATTTAAATCTATATTAGAGAAGGAAAGAAGCTAAGAGTGTAATTATGCATATGTTTGATGGTCCTATTTAAATGATAATGAACAGAGAGCATTGAGAGTCTTCCTTAAGGGAACATGTACAGGACAAATACCTTCATTCATCTGCTGTGACTCATGAAGAGGTTCACATTCTGGCCCCCTTTTTCTTTCTATTTGTTTTTTTTCTCTGCTTTGGTGTTGACTGCACTTCTTTGACTGCTCGCTCTCTTAAACAGAAGCAGAAAAACATGAAAAAATATGAGAAAAAAATCTGTGTACAAACAAAATGTAAATTATTATTATTATTTTAAATGTCATATTATCTTACTTTACTTTTTCATTTTATATAATTACTATTAAAGTTATTCATTTTAATATCTCTGTAAATGATGTGCAATTTTTCACAAATTTCTGATTTTGTAAAAAACTGTTAATAATGACTATACATCGCATTTTATCAAATCTGCCTCCTAAAAATGACATTCATCTACTACTAATAGCAAAAATGTTTGGAAAAAGAAATGTGACATCAGCTGAATTTGATTTTATTAAATGAGGAAACATTTTATTTTTATTTCATGCGTTTTTAGTGTAGAAACATGCTAAAACTGTTTTATGGTTCTGTTTGTGTGTTCACAGCCTTTGGTTGGCCTTAGCTACGATGCTGGTCTGACAAAGTCCACAAACCTCAGTACTGCCTAAATACGTAGGAGACATGGCTAGCTTTGCTGTGATTCAAAGTTAGGAGGGTGAATGCATCGAAGTAAACTAACAAAATGTTGTGCAGTGGAAGAAAAACATAACACAAACTGCTTCACAGTTTGTCAAATTGCATTTGTTGCCAGAGCATCCAGGCTCCTTTTTTTCATTTATGAGCTCCTATGCTCCAGACTACCAGCCCTCAGAAAGCAGACTGTATTTCCGGTGGTGTGTGAAGATGATGTGGTTCGTAATGTCAGTGGAACATACTGAGATGTTGGGATGTATCTGCTAAATGGTGCTGTGGCTTCCATTGTTAGCCCTGCCGAGGGAAGACCCTTCTCTGCTGCTAGTCACCCAGTCAGTATATAGGAGGCTAGCTCCTAGCAGCTCCCAGAAACTTTTTAAAATTACATTTCAGCACACACCTGCAGTGTGTTCAGGTGTTTTTCTTGAGATGATGTGTTTGCTGCATGAGCGATTGATTAGCTGCCTGGGGTACGTTGCTTCCAGTGCCCTTCACCGCATGAACTTGGAACCCAAAAGCAGTAGAGGCCCCAGTTGCCCTTGTTTAGTTGCATAGTCTCACTTCAATGCATCAGAGAAACTATATAAAACTAAATCACATTACATACTAAATGTGGATAAGGAATGGCTCACTGACAACAGTTTGAA
The DNA here is from genome assembly GCA_037833715.1 of Toxotes lorentzi. Classification (NCBI taxonomy): domain Eukaryota; kingdom Metazoa; phylum Chordata; class Actinopteri; family Toxotidae; genus Toxotes; species Toxotes lorentzi. The sequence goes on from JBBMJY010000021.1 coordinate 603,536, forward strand.
GAGCCCTTTGATTTTCAAGGTCAGGCAGCAAAGAAAATGATAGGGAACAGTTGTGCTTCAGTCAGATCACAGAGCAAATATTAGCCACACATTTAAACCATTTATGTAGTCTGTTCCATGCTGTGACAACTCTGCTACTACTTGTACTGCTACAGCCACACTTGACAATTAGCTATCATGTCCTGCTTTGGAATTAAATCACAGGTCATTAACTCATCAGTGTCTCAGTGTTCACTGAATCCGAAACATAATAATTTAATTATTGTACAGTCATTCACTACCATCTGAAACAGAGCAAAGTCTGAGAAGCAGTCTGTTACCAAGCAAACTAAGAGGCTGATTAATGTGAATAATGTGTCAGCTGTAACACACGACTTGTATTTTATTACCAACATCTACTTGATACATTAGATAGATAGATAGATAGATAGATAGATAGATAGATAGATAGATAGATAGATAGATAGATAGATAGATAGA
>JBBMJY010000021.1:614845-643208 GCA_037833715.1 Toxotes lorentzi
CCCCCCCCCCCCCCCCCCCCCCCCCCCCCCCCCCCCCCCCCCCCCCCCCCCCCCCCCCCCCCCCCCCCCCCTCCCACCTCACTGACTTTGACTGTGGAGTGATTATTATTTAGAGAATTTGTGAAACTGTTCACACACAACAGTCTCTAGAGTTTAACTCAGGACCCAGAAACAAAAACCATCCACCGGAGCAGCAGCTCTGAGGAAGGAAACACCTTGCTGATGAGAGAGGTCAGAGTTCAGACTGGTCAGAGCTGACAGAAAGGCTACGCTAACTCAGATAACCACTCTTTACAACTGTGCCGAGCAGAAAAGCATCTCAGAGCGAACAACACGTCATCAGTCATCAGCCATGGTCTGAATGTCACATTCTATCTGTGTATTCTTGCTGATCATGTTCATCCCTTCATGGCCACAGTTCACCATCTTCTAATGGCTCCTTCCAGCAGGATAAGGCTCCATGTCACAAAGATTAAGTCTTCTCAAACTGAGTTCATGAACATGACAGTGAGTTCAGTGAACCCGGCACCATGTGGAATCAATGCCACAAAGAACTGAGGCTGTTTATTACTGAGGTTTGAGTGTTGTTTGTAGAACCTGAGTTTAATTACTGATAAACCTGTTAAAATGACCACTGAGTATATATATGACACTGGTGAATCATTATCATTATTATTATTATTGTTATTATTAAGAATGGTGCATTACTTTGTTAGCATCTAAATGTTGTATGAGTTGGTGCAAACTGTAACTATTTTGCACACCATTGTTTAACCATTAATAATGTATGTTGTTATAAAGAATGTTTTATAGGCCAGTCATGTTTTAAATGTGAAATCTGAATCCGCCGCTGCTGTCACATTAATGTAATGTATTAATGTACGCTATTTAAGTAAATATAGTTTCTTTCCACCATTGGAATTATAAGATTCATTAATGTTTTATCTCACCCATGTACACACAGAGGGCTGTGGGGACAGGATATCAGGTAAATCTTACAACACTACAGGACTACAATGTAAAAGCTCTAAATTGCTCAGTAAGCTTCTCTTTGACATAGATGAAGATGTCATATTCAAAGACTGACAGAGTCAGTGCACACTGACATTCCAAAACACTGATGTGACACTGTGTTTTGGAGTCCTCCACATGGTTTGATTGATGGATTACATTTTTGTTGGTCATCAGGATCAACAGAAACGTTCCTGTTTTCCTCCGTTCCTGCAACTACGCATTCTGATTCTGAATCATGCCTTCAGCCGCAGGCAGCAACAATCTTCAGCACTCGTCATGTTCGTCGATGAAAATACTAAAAACTATTCTATGACAGTGTGCACGCAAGCTGGTTGTAAAAAAAATCTAAGTCAGCATGGACGTCTGAGGCCGTCACAATCCTGAGAATCAAAACCAACCTTCCATAATGAAATACTTATAAAAACACTCACCATAATCATAATCTGTTTCTGGACCTGCAAAAGAATAAAGAGGGAAGACAGAAAAGATAGTGTAAGGACATACTGCACAGACGAGGTACATACATGTTTCAGTGTACATGAGAAAGAGATAACAAGATGAAAAAAAATGGCTGGAAGCTAGAAGACTGTTAAAGAAGAGCATGTGGAAGACTACAAACAGAACACGGGTGTAAGTGTGAAAAGAGCAAAACACTAGAAATAACACTGTTAACAAGATCATCACCTCTTGTATAAATATAGCCTGTCTTTATTCTCCACATCTCTTTTACACTTAAACTAAATATAAGCTTTATTCAGACACAGTCAGAGAGCTGCTGATAAGCAGCTAACAATCACATTCCTGTGTTAACCTGAGGCCCAAACCAGGCCTCAGGAATGGACTGAAGCAGCCGAGCACAGGATTAGATTCTCTGTTTTAATGTGGCAAACCACTTCATGGCAGTTGTGTGTTTAAATGGAATTGCCAAAGTCAGTGGAGTTGTAAGTAAATCCGTGCAGACCTCAGTTCAACTTTGATACAGTCTGACATGAGAACTTGAGCCACTGACCAATAGCAAACAATCTTGACACTGCTGACCTTTGAGAGAAACTTCCAAAACACAGGAAGTTATCACAGCTTATTAGCTCTGCTGTACCACCCAACAGTGGAGTTTACTGTCAGAGTATGAAAAGACCAAGATGCTGAATAAAGACAATGATGGTCTACGCACAAAGCAGAGTCCAATCAGAGGGCAGATTGTTATACTGAAAATCAAAGACTGAGCCTCAAACAAGTCAGCACTGTCATGATTATATCACACATGTTCAGCATATGTAACTGGAATAATAAAATACTATCTCCCAGTGTCTTTCACAAGTTTTCAAGTTTACTTTTAGGATTTTCAAGTGTTTTCATCTCATCATCATGATTCCATCCATGACCATAATTTACCAGCAGGATGGTGTTTGTGGTGCCCTTTGTGAGCAGATTCATAGTTCCTTTGGTATAATGATGGACAAATGTTTTCAATTCTTATATAATCATATATATTGTATATATATTTAATTATAACCTTTTTTCAGTTGGTGCTTTTTAAAAACATCATCTCAGATCAGGACAGCTGCTTTAACCTGAGGCTTCCCATAACCTGGATGTTAAACCAGCTTTTTCCTTCATAAGCTCACAGTATTTTCAAAGCAGGGCATTTCAGATGTATAGAATTAAAATGCATCAGTGAAAGGTCATTTGTGTGTGCTGCTTGGTGAGTGAATAAAGTAGGTAGTTGAGGAATACAATGCAAGAATACGTTTGACTGATTTTCTGCGATGTACTAAGGTGGCCCCAAATGACTTTGAGTGAGGCAGCATGTAAGGACTATAAGGATGGAAAATGAAAATCAAACCATTTTAAACATTTTTCTCATCCTTTAAGACTACGAAACAGAAAAATGCCTTGTATTTGAATTTTTTGTGTTTCTAAATGAAAATCAAATTACAATTCATTTCTTGTTGTCTTTCATCCGCTTTGAAAGGAAAATCAAATAACCAAAAGCTATACTGTATGTACGCAGACCTGCATGCCCCTCAGTGTCCCAACTTACCGTCAAAGGGCTTGTCGAGGAAATGCCCGTACACAGTGCTAGTGGCTACACCCAGATAATTGGTGGCCTCCAAAGTGTAGTTGCCATTGTTGTGGTGTGTTGGGTTTTTAAAGGTGAGGCAGCCTTCTATGTAGTCCTGGTAAATATCCATATCAGGGCGCACATACTCTGTGTGGGAAATTTCCTGAGTGGAGAGCAACAAACGAAAATCATTACAAGAAACCCTGAGCAAGTTCTAATATCTAATGTCATTTACCAACAAATTATTCAGCAATATTATTCAATGTAATGTAAGTAGATTTACTCCATTACTATACTAAGAACTGACCAACACTCAAAGAAATACTGCAAACAAACAGGAGACATCATATTACTGGAAAATTGGGGTGTCTCTTGTTGATACTGTATTGTTCGATAAATATTTTAATCCAAAATTGTGATTCACTGACATATGAATCAAACGCACCTTCTCTTTGTAGAACCATCGTAAGGTCGGGTGAGGCGAACCTCGAACAGTGAACTCTATACACGTGTCATGGCGGCGTTCTGGTTCCTTCAGCTTCACAATGGAGGGAGGAACTGAAGAGACAAAAGGTAACAGAAGAACACATGAGCGCTGTTCACGCTGTAAGCACAGGGACACAGTAAAGGATGTCATTCTATTACACTGTCACATGCACTCGCACTGCAGTGAAGCTTATACTTGATGTTGTACTGTTGCAGCACATGAAAGGACTTGAGAGAAGGAGAGAGAACACAGAGAAATAAAGGAGAGAGACCTCGATTATCATTTTAATTTGCTGGTCTCCTCACAGTCTGTTCCAATCGATTTGGAGTGTGTGAGTGTATGTGTTCCTGTTCTCCTGTTTCTGTCTGTTGACTGACAAAACTGTGTCTGACAGCAAAAACAATTTGCTGTTTGCTGCAAAAGTGTCATCATCTTACCGCAGTCGATTGTGAGAAATTCACACCATCACCAGAGAGAGAGAACTGCTGTTATTAGTTATTCTACAGTAAATAGAATTTTTCTTTTTATGTATACACACACATTCAAACACACACTACCCACATGATATATTATCAGGCTTGCCTGGATGATTTTTATTTAGTATATGTCTGACAAACAGTGTCTGAGTCGGATAGACAGAGAGCAGAAGGAGCTTTGGATGAAAACATCCTTGGATGGTAGCAACTGTCCAGTAAAATTTACAGGGTTGAAGCTGTGTTAGCAGCACTGAGTAAATGCAGCGTTCAGCCCATCCCATAATGCCACAGTCTTAATCAGAATGACAACTGACAATTTTCCTATTCTTATAGAGGCTATAATTAATATTTTTTTATGATGAAACATCAGATGGCTACCCTATGACTGTCATATGAAAGGTGTAACAAATAGAAACAAACCCACAGAGAATGATCACCAACCCTGCAGTTCCCCTCAGATCTGCTGAACTTCATAGCTTCTTTCAGCTCTTTGTTTTGGTTCAGTCTCACCGCTCTCATCAGCATCAGCATGTGTGTACTACCAGCTCAGCAGCAAACAGCAGACAGACACAACATAGTGGAGCATTTATCAGCTAAAGAGCCAGATTTCTCACAAGCTGGTAGAGACCAAAAACCGAGCTAAAGGAGAGGGAAAATTTCAAATGATTCTTGTTCTGTGCGAGCTGGATGTGTAAATTGTTAGCTGGTTATTAAAACATGAACCATATCAACCTAAAAGATGATTTTGTTTTAGTTTGCTGTTAATTTGTACAGAAACAAGTATATAGTCTCAGCTTATTTGCAACCAATGGAGTGTTTTTGCAGTTAGTTGCTATGTCGAACAGCCAACATACCAACTGTACAGATGTTAGGTGTTGGTAACACACTCTGCACACACCAACTATGTGTCCTCTGGTCTCAGAGTTTACTTTCTGCTAGATCCCTCACATTTTCCTCTTTCTGCTTTTATGAATGAGCACAGTTTTTCTACTCAGTTGAAACATCTTCAAGTCGTGCTACTGCATCTTCACCTAAATTTACATCTCTCAGACTGAATATGGGTCTGTTTGTGTCCACAGTCCAACAGTGATACTGTTTCATGATATTAGGCCATTAAGATTTTTGATATTGTGTGAGTGGACATTCTGCCCCAGTGGTGGTGCTGGAGGAAAAGTCATCCAAACCTCATTTTAAGTTTCAAGGTTTTCAGAAAAGGTCTGACATAGTATCCTTAGAGTCCAGGTGTCTCACAGTTTCTAGTGTAGGCTAACTTGTTATAAACACTGATCACTGCTCAGAAAGACAAGCACTCTTCACACAGGCTCCCTCTGATCTGGTCTGTTGGTTAGATCAAAGCCTTTATACATGGCATGTTTAAATGATTGTGCACCAACGAATGAGGCAATCGTGGTGAAAGGTGGTGCAGTCCATGTGCTCTTTCAGCCCATTGTCACAGCAGCAGTGTGCAGTGCTGTTTTCTAAACTGATAATAATAAAAACAGCTGGACTCAATAAAATACCTTTATCCTCTGTTTATGTTTGGTACATGAGGCTGGACCAAATGACAAAAACAAACTCTGCTCCAGTCTGTTGCAGAATGTAATGACACATTTGAAGAAACCCTGAATGTTCCTGCTCTGTATTTGTCATGATGGGAACATAACATCAAGTTACCCTGATGCTGTCGGTAATTTATCCCAGTTTATTTTGAACTGCATGCCGCAAGGCCTTTCCATGAAGTAAACAGATAATTATATTCTCTGGGAAACATTATTACAATTATCATCATTATCAATCATTTTTTCCAGCCAGAAAAGGTCTGCCTGTGTTGAAGTGAATGGCTCACTGCTCTCCACTCAATCAATAAGCTATACAATATTGGCTGTAAGCCCAAAACATGGATGAACGGGATGTAACTACAGCACCTAGCTTTCTGCTTGGTGCGGCATGGTCAGTGTTTAAACAGCAGCAAACTCAGAGAGTCAGGATGTTGCTGTGAGGTCCCTTTCTGCTCGAAATGACATGAACAACAAAGACAAGACAAGTACAGAGACCACAGCATGGGCAAACAGTAACAAAGAGAAGGACAACACCAGTGAGTGATATGCCCAAAACAGACAGGTAACAACAGAAAGCAGCTTTTCAAGAAAACACCAAGACAACAGCAGGGGATAAACAACAGCAATCAACGTAAACAGAAAGAGAAAATGCAAATTAAGCATGTTTCCATCCAGTGCGTTTACGTGAATATTTGGTGTTGCAAATCTTTGCAAGACACAGAGCAGTGCAGCAAGATGACAAAATGAACAGAGCCTCCTGTCAAACCTCAAACCTCGGAACTGATATTTTTGTCTGCTGCTATCTTTTGTTTCTTGTTTATTGGCTAAGTTGGTGTCCACTGTGCTTAGTCGCATTTTGCTTTTATGGAAACCCCAACTTTTCCGTCTGAGTCAGGTGTACTAATGTTTGGAATTTCCAGCATTTCCAGTCCTACCAAGAGTCAAACACAGATATTTAGCTAACTATCATAGAAACTAAGAAAATAAGCAAATATTCACATTTAGGAAGTTGGAACCACAAATGTTCAATTTTGTTTGGGGCCTACACAGTCTGAAAGAATGATAACATGGCTTCATCATGTGCTTATTAATATAAATGAGTGCTCACGGTTTTAGCATTGCACATTGTACTATGACAGTGTCAAATCAAAATGGAGCTAATGTATCGTCCTCATGGAGCCTGCAGCCTAAACAGGGATGAACAGAGGGCTGAAATGGTGGGTTTGAACAACAAACTCACACTTAAAGGGGCGATTTTACAAATATCAACATCTGTAAAGCATAAATACAGTATGGCCTTACATACTGTATTTATGCATTACAGTCCACTTCTCATCCATATTGACTTCATCTCTGTTACACCTTCTTGTATTTCTCAGGCAGTGTTGTCCATGTCCATGCTGGTGTATCACTATCACAACACCCACAAACCACAGAAATACTCACTACACCTCAGTCAATAAACAATGCGACTGTCTCCAGATGGGCGGGGTGATATGGGTGGATGTGGCTCTGGAGGCAGAGTAGGTCATCCACTAATCAGAAGGTTGGTGGTTTGATCCCTGCTTCCTCTAGTCTGCAAGTTTAAGTGTCCTTGAGTGTGCTCAGTGTGTTCCATTACCAAGCACAGGCTTGTAAAGGGATGCTGTCTTCTTTCAAACTATTTGAATCTGTACATGGACACATCTCTGAACTGAGTAAGTAAAATGAATAGATTTTTGCAAAATACAATTAAACAATCCTCTGCTCATGAACACGCTGCGCCATACTTACAATGATATCTGCCTGATTATTATTATTATTATATATTCTGCTGCAATCATCTCATTTGGCTCAGGCCATATGTTACCTAATAATCGAATGTACTGCCAAACCAATTACTGTCTGTTTGGTACATTTTTGCGAGTGTATTATGAAATCATTATGGCACCATTTGTGATTAACTGATTATTCCACTGCAGCTGTGATGTGCTACAGTCAAGTAGCATTAATCAGTTTACATTACATACAGAGCTCATCAGCTGGAATTGTGTAAGTTACTAATATTTTTTCAATATAAATAGAAACCAAAATATGGTGTCAAGCTACTGAAGTCAAGCACACTGGTGATATGGTTATGGGATTGGGATGCTCATCATCACCAGGAAAAACATTTTGGCCTTTTGACCTTTGAATTAACAACCAGTCACATCTGGTCCTGGAATATTTGATCCATAACTGCTACATTTTTGAACAACTGAACTGATATTAAATCTGACGATCATCATTTGCTTTAATGAGACTTTACTGTGGCTTCAACAGCTGAAACATGCATTTTCCTGCAGCCATGATACACTGCTGTATCATGATACACTGCTGTATCATGATAAACTGATGTATCATGATAAACTGATGTATCATGATAAACTGCTGTATCATGATAAACTGATGTATCATGATACACTGCTGTATCATGATAAACTGCTGTATCATGATACACTGCTGTATCATGATACACTGCTGTATCATGATAAACTGATGTATCATGATAAACTGCTGTATCATGATAAACTGATGTATCATGATAAACTGCTGTATCATGATACACTGCTGTACACTGCTGTATCATGATACACTGATGTATCATGGCTGCAGAACCATATGACAGGATAATTTATGAGCTCTTTGCATATGACAACACACTCTTTTGTAGGTCACATGGTCACACCATACCCTGCAGGTGCACACACACGCACACTCTGTAGGTGAGATGTGTATGGGCACTAATGATGATGGATAGGCCTGTTAAGCACTATGAAAGCACTATGAAAACACTAGTAAGTGTTTTTCAAGACTGACCATTAAATGGAAAATGTAACAGCCGACCATCAGAAGAGTACTCTGTGTGCGTATGTGTTTACTGTATGTGGAAGTGTGTGTATCTACATGTGTGTGCGTACTTACAGTGAACAGTTAGCTGGACGGAAGCATTGGTCATGCCCACTATGTTGGTGGCGGTGCAGGTTAGCAGGAAGTTGTTGTCGTCTCTGCTCACATTGACCAAGGTTATATTGATGGAATGAATAGTGTTGTTGTCGTAGACTTTGGCCTGGAGGAAGAGCAGGATAAAATAATACAAATAATAATAGTGTAACAATACAGTCTAACAACGGGCTTGAGCAAATAATGCCTGAACATGTCAGGCAGGAGTGCAGCCTGGCAGCAGGCAGGTTCACTAGAAGAGGAAGTAGTGTAGATTTTAGTTAGCGTACTTGCCAGGATGTAAAGGTAACAATGTCAGCCTTAATGCTGCATTCATGTAGTGTTGGCCAAATAAAGAGAACAAAAAACCTTGATGTTATTCCATCTGAAACAAGTGGCTTCCTAACCAAAACCAAAGAACTATCATACAAGTGTGGGTCCCAAAGTGTGCACAAGTAGAAGTGTACAAGTGCTACACTGATTTTGGTTTAACTCATTAAAGTATCTTCCAAATCCAGGTCTATTTAATGGCATTTCAAACTCTTGAATTGTTCTTATAACACCAAAAATGGTTTGCCATCAGAGCAAGGAGAAAAAAATAATATGTTTCATGACTCTGCGTTCATAAGGAGAAAACTGGGTGAAATGTTTTTATGCTGATAAATCCAGCCCTCATTTGAGGGTTATTTTTCTGTAAAACCTTAGTACCTTAAAGAAGCAGGGAGAGGGAGGTGTGGAGGGAATTTGCTTTGTAGTCTCTAGCTTGATTTCCAGAACTTGCATATATTAGCTTTAAGATATGACACTATTGCAGCATTAGCCCTTTTTATGACTTTGGCTCTTGACACTCACATGATTTGATCACGGAGACCACAGACTGTGAAAATCTATCTGACTACTCGTTAACAGTGAAGTAATACTGTAACAATTTGATTTCCCCGCTGAGGTTAGCTGGAGGGTGTGTGACCAAAGCGTGGAGTAAGGTGCTGAGGCCATAAATGGGGCTATGTCAGCATGTTGCACCGTTAACATGTTGGCAGTATCTATTCATATTATTCCCTGTGCAGCAGTCATGAGGAACATACGATGCATTGGTCATTTTGGTCAACTGTCATTTATAAGCACCTAACACAACCAGCAAGTGCACACAACATACAAAATGAATAGGCAGCATGTTGAAGCTAAGCAGCTCTACATAACAATAACATGCACATGATGTAACTGCAAACATTAATTCTTTTTAAGTATTTTTTTTATTCTTTACTCACAGGATTATTTAAATTGAGAGATTTTTACTTCAATTGTTTTTAAATATTAGTAACATTACATGAGTTAAAGCTCCATTTGGCAGAGGCTAGAACTGTGTGGAAGTGAAGAGAACATAATCCATGTATTCATGCCTCATGAATATCAAGTAGCCAGTTACAAAGCGCACAATCCATTTACTACACTTGCTCTAACAGGACTGCAGCCATTTTGTCCTCTGTGATCTTGTCTAACTAACTTCAGCTAATTAATAAAATAAGACATCAACAGGAAAACTCTACTGCTGTACAATGGATTGTTTCTGCTGTCAATGATTGATGCCAACAGACACACATCCATTATTTATGAGGAGACTTCAAGCAGCTTGCTGTTATGACGTGTGCAACACAACACTCCCGAGTCTAGCTGTTGTGTATTTTCCTCAATATTGCTTATGTGAATTTGTGTGTGTGTGTGTCCTTCTTACCTCTTGTGCATTGATGGAATGCAAGCCGTTGACAGGCCAGTCCACCTCAGGTAACGGGGATCCAGAGCCGTTGCAGATCGCAGTTACTCGATCACCCTCTATAACTGTGAGGTTGCTGTGGCTGACACTGATATCTGGCAAGTCTGAGAGAGAGAACATAAGAGGAAATGTAATCTCGCCATTCTATAACAAAGATCATTCAGTGTTTAAACACAGAAATCTGTCCTTTAAAGGATTTGAGTATCCTTCAATGATCTAAATACTGTTTAAATACTGTGTATGTATGAAGGCCTCATGCATCTTCTTCCTCTAAGCCATTCAGCTACATTGTTGTCCACAAAGAATTAAAAACACATCAGTGAAGCACACTGTTGCTCTGGGTGTCATGCTCATTCATTACTAGCAAATACACTGTAGTTTATGTTACACATTTGTACATTATCCTGTTGCAGAAATTAGATGCACTATTTCCTTCTGTTTGACTAATGTTTGATAAAAAAAAAAATGACAGTGACCAGCTCTATCATTTCAGTACTTTAATATAAAATTCAGTATCAGAGGTCAGATGTCCCAGTCATTCAGTTCAAAGTGTGCATATTAGGTGTGTATGTTTGTGCGCTGATTTTCACACTCGAAAACTTACCGCAGCTGCTAATGTTCATATCATGCAACAGTATCTTCCCGTGGTCATTAGCACAGTATAACTGTTGGCTGCCCAGACCCGCCTCTCCTCTCTGTTGCCATAGCTGCAGCCAGCGGATCTCACAGCCGCAGGCAAACACCACCTCCTCTAAATGGCTGAAGAGAAAGAGAAAGAAAGAGCGTCGACACAAAATTCGACTCGTTCACCTTCAAACTGCTCATCAGAGGAACAAAGCATGTTTGTCATGTCAAATCTCCTTAGGTTCAACGCATCAGTGCTAACATAATCGAGATTGTCAAGGCGACCCTTGTTGGGTCAAATAATGGGGAACCCCTCAGCAAGTCTGCAGGGATCCCCACCCTGTGAGAGCTGAATGTTCAGAGGGGGCTGTATCCCCGGCTAATATGGGCCTATTTTAGCCTTAAATACACACTTCAGAAATGAGCAGGTTGAGAGCTACACACACACGCACAAAAAAGTAAATTATAGCACTTCATCACTCACACAAAAACTGGATCCTTGGAATCCATGGAAGCTCACAGATTGGTGATTATGTAACACAGCAACCCAGGGAGGCATTTTTCTGTGAAAAGTGCATTGTATTCACTCTGGTGGAATGAGTCAGCCCACTAACCATTCTGTAATGCAACACTCATCAGTCAGCTGGCATTTCACGTATTTTTTGGAACCTCCCGACAGAACAAAAAAGAAATCAGATGGTTGTGAAACCGCTGCTTGAATATAGAAGAATTCAATGTTTACAGCTGCTATTTTATTTATAAGTCTGAACACATCTGTGTAGAAAAGACTACAGACACCGGCAGCACAAGAAAATTATGAGTTTCATTTGTTTGAACCTTGAACTGATACACCTGACTGATTTTGGGTTTCAACAATATTAGCTTGTTAGCAATTGAGGTTTTTCATTGTCTCTTCATTATCATGTCTGCATGTAAAATCTCTGCACAATACATGCGAGACGCTGCACGGTTACAGGCACTGGGAAACCACAGTATTATTGGGTGGATAAAATCCTTTTTAAGCCACACAGTTGTCAGTGTTTACTTAAAGTACTAAGTAAATGGTCTGTTGGTAAGTGTTTGGTTGGTAAGTGATTTTATTTTGGCTCAATATTGTTTTAAATAAAATATATTTGAGTTATTTCAGTCAACATTTCTGCAGTCTTTTCTAATATGCCAGACTTTCCTGTTCGAAAACTACGATTCCTAGGTTTGACTCAGAGATCTGGGCACTCGTGCTTGTGTTGCCCTGCCATGCATTGTGGTACTATAGCAATTGCTGGATGAGACCCACAGTCTCTGTTGTTAAAGCCCGACACTCTGTTGACCCAGTCATTCACCCAAATTCCCCATAAAAACGCTGCATAACCAAAAGCCCATATAACATCATCATGCTGCTGTTGCATTTATTGAGGCTCCAGCTTATTCAGAAAGCAGCAGCAGCAGCAGCAGCAGCAGCAGCAGCAGCAGCAGCAGCAGCAGCAGCAGCAGCAGGAGCCCTCAAGCATAAACAAAAGCCCAATATATTACTCCAGAGCTTAAATCTCTTCATTGGCTCCCAGTGCCTTTCTAAGATGCTCACTGACCACAGTCCAGTCAGAGCGCTCAGTTCATCAGGTGGTGCTTTTCTAACTGGACCTACAGAGAGATGCAGATGTGGTGAGGAGACTTTTAGTTACCTCTGTTCTCTGGAACAAACTGTTCAATGACCTGGATCCTGTTCAAAAACAAATTCAAAATTTTGGAGGGTGCGTTTTTTTTCCTTGTGTCTTTTTTTTGGTGCTGTTTGCAATTTGTTGTATTTTATTTATTGAAGTGTTTGTACATTTCTTGGTGCTGTCTGTATTTCAACTTCAAACTTATCAGCCTATAATGGGTCTGTCATGGCAACAGCTGCTCCATCCGACCCCCTCTAGCCTCCAGCTTCTTTCAATAGTCTCTAAAGTATTTTCAATCAGCTGACATGTCTCCACACTTTCCTGACTTGCATCTCTTCCTCCTATCTTAGCTCCACCTACACAAGGGACAAATGTTCCCCTTGAGACATCCTAACTCATCTGGTTCACTGTGGTTTTGGTGAAATGAATTCAAACTTTAAATCCTGCTGCAGGGCTCTTAGTGTTTCTGGTTGCTGATTACCTGTTTGCCTCAGCCTGCTCTGACTGCCTTCTGTCTCTGCTGGGCTGCCCACCTGCCTTCAGATCCCAGCTCTGTCATGACTCATTACTTGTGTTTTATTCAGTAGGAACGCCCATGCAATGAGCACAAATACTGGATTAACTAGCGACCAGCTCAGGATATACTATGAAACTATCTACCAGCCCTGGCTTTTGGTTTTATTTATTCATTCACTTGTTTGTTTATTTACTTTGGTGTATTGGTACTGGCTATGTGCTTAATAGTGTATGAACAAGTCTGTACATATTCATATTCTAAGCGTTTTCTTAAGCAAGAAAAAAACTGAAAAGCAAAGCACGTCATTGAATTTGGTCGCTGCTGAAACATCCGTGTTCCTGAAGGTACTCACTGCTGTGCATGTCACACTGAAGCCACAGGCACCACTGTGATGACACACAAGAGTCACACAGTCATTTGGGATTTGATTGCTGTGTTTGTCAAAAATCTGTCCATCTTGTGCTTCCTCTCATTTTCTTTCTGAAAAATGCTGCTAACCTGTGTTTTGATAACTTTGCAGCATCTGAAATCAGAAATGCATCAGACTCATACACATTTTTCACAAAGGACAGATGGAAAAGCATGTTTCCACTGCAGCAGCTGAATGCAGTCACACACAAATGCATGTTAAAATGCACGTACTCATGCTTACGCACATAGAAATTAACACTGCACACACACACATATATGGACACATATGAATGGGACCCCAAAACTGACAAAAATATAAATGAAAGCATTAGTTAACTATAATGGCACTCATTGGAGATCATGCTAAGCTGCACCTGCAGCTCTACATATTTCACTCTGTTCATATGTAGCCATGGCACTGTGCTGTGTGACACTTGTGAACCTCTGATCTAATGATACTTTGTCCATAATAAAAATCATAACACAAAGATAACTACACAAAAAATAATTACTGCCATAAATGTACATATATTTCATACACTGATTGATTTCACAGTAGTCACAGCAGGATATGTAACGCTACTGAGGTAAAAGCCACATGCTGTGCAGTTGCCATGGTTCAGAGTTCCATTACCTTTTATGTTCCAGTTCAAGCACTGTTCCTCACATTTGATACTCACTCCTTCATTTCATGCGCACAAAATCAAAAGTGGCCCACAGTCTCATGCAAACAAGACCTGCGCTCACACCATCATTTCTCATGGTGAGTTTTCACATCGAATGCTATTCGTTTCAGAGGAACTCACCTCAGTCAGGAGATTAAGTCAATTTGCATAAATGTTTTGCTTGAGTTCAAGTTTGGTGAACTTTGACCCCTAAGTCTGGGCCAATAGCAAGCAATCTTTACAGTTAATGAAGGAAGCTATCATAGCTTATTCACTTTCATTTAACTTCTGTTGGGGTATAAACTGTTTCACAACATAATAATGATTTAAAGAAGAAACAAACATATTTCAGGTGCATGGACTACTTTTGCTGTGTGTTTACGTGAGATTATTTGGGTTATTTAAAGACATTATTTTAAAGAAAAGACACTATGTCACAGTCACCAACTTATCATACACTTCTCTTTTTTCACTTACAGTGTTAGTATTCCACTCATCTGATTTACATGCACTCTAAAGCCCTTCTCTCCTCCTTCTCTCTGTCCTGTGTTGTCACATACATCATTTGAGGACAGCTATTTTTCCACTGGAGCTTCATGAAGTCACTATTTGTGGCTTGTAGCAGATTTGTGACACAGCTGTATCTGTAAGATTCATGGAGGTGTGAAGGACAGGGAGTAGGAACTTTCTTTCTTTTCTTTTTTTTTACTGCAGTAAAACAAGTAGTTACACTTGAGCTGATTGTGCTCTGGAGAAGGAAGAGAATGACAAATATCAGTGTCGGGACTGTTTACTGGGTACCTCTGTAGGTGGAGGACAGTTTTACCAGCATTTTTATCACTGTTTTTAGAACGCCTGTATGCTCTTATCCCTTTCACCTCCCACCGCTTCACAGTTTGACCTCTTGAATACAGCTGAACGTTTCATAAATGGAAACCACCCTGATGGAAGAAAAAGCAGCTCAAATTACAAGTTATGTTTTTTGACTTTTACATTGAAAGCTATATATGCATGTATATATTTATTTACACACAGAAGAGAGATGGAGCAGTTCTTTACCTCCCTGCAGGCTGTCTGTGATGAATGCTAGCTATCTAGTGCGTGTTGGTCTGTCTGCTAAGGGGAAGGGACAAGAGTAATGAACATTTGTTGATCTGAACCTCAGGCTGATTTCACACACCCAGACCCATACACACACACGCAAACACACACACACAAACAGTCCCCTGCTTATACCCAACCCTGAGATCAATAGGAGCATTATTATAGCCACAGCCACAGGTTTGATAAATGGAACAAACTGGATTTCTCTGCAGAAAAAAAGATGCCTAAGGACTGAAACACAGGCTGAATTACCCTGAATAAAAAAATAAAAAAAACTCCTCAACTCCTCAAAAACTCGAATTTCCCAGTAAGCGCAGCTTTTTAGCAAAGGAGAAGAATGAGATAAAACTCCTCGATTGTGATCAATTTCCAGATATGCCTTCTGCAAGCTCCAACCAGGAACTCACACACACACACCTAGTCAAACACAGACTCACACACACTCCCTCTCTTCACACTTCACAGTAAAACTTAGCCAAGACCAAAAACAGCAACAAACTCTTCTCAGGATCACAGTGTTCGTGTCCGATTTTTCTCAGTCTGCTGGCTTGTTTTCAGTAGCTCTCATTAGCGTGTCTGAGGCACAGTGTGGTGTGGCACTACTTGATTTTACAATTTCATGCCAGCCAAAGAACAGTGGGATTATAAAATGACAAAGGGTGAGAGAGTTTCAATTAGAGAAGCATCAGTGTTATCTGCAGAAGGAGGATCAGCTCTGATGAAGCCGCCTTGATAGCTTTACTTCCATGACAAATCTGTTACGCGCCGCTTCATCAGTTATGAAGAGTTAGTCTGTTGGCATCGTCTTTATTATCTGTGCATTTAAATTTGTTTTTGTAGCAGAGGGGCAAGTCAGTCAGTGGCCCAGTTCCAGTGTCCACTGTGATGGTGCACTCAGACGAGACTGATAGATGAAAAGCTGGGGCGCAAAGCAAAGAGGAGGAACTTGGGCTTAAGATAAACTGTGAGAGCAAGTATGACTAGCAGGCTCCGCTAATGACATTCCATGAGTTAGTTAGTCATTACTCTTTTTATCCAATCACCATCCTTCATTCTCTGCTGACTGTTCCTTTCTGCCACTCATCAAAAGAAGGATGAAGAGTAAACAATCAATATTTCATGAATGCCAGGTCAATCCCACCCCACCCCTCAAAGTTTTGGAGAGTCAGTGGAGATGTGGGAGGGCCTTGCAAACTCTGCACAAAGGTGTGTTCAATTTGCAAATGGAAGCGAACACCTGTCAAGCAAAAACCCTAACCCTGAAATCCAGCATAATCCACTTTGCCTGCATCACCATGAATACTCATCTGTGTGATTAGGGAACATGTCTAAGTGCAGGGGGGGCTCCAAACACTGGATGAGTTAGCACTTTGTGACATCTCCATAGACAACACAGTGAGGATAGTTATCCATGCATGATGAAGTGGACTTTTTGTTATTTGCTTCCTTTTAATTAATATATTTTAAAGACACCTTCAACAAGAATAACGTAATTTCTTGTTTCTTTTAAACTTAACCGTGTTAACGTCACAGAGATGTGAGCTGTGAGCACTGTGAGTTAGTCACAGAGTTTCAGACTTACAGTGAAAGTGCAGAAACAGTTCAAACAGTCAATCAGGGAGCCCTCAAGTTATTCATGAGTGGGATTTCACAGTAGGACAGGCATGAGCACTCAGTCCCTGTGGGTGCGTGACTCACTCCAATGGGCAGATGATGTGGCTGGAAAAGTATGAGAATGACTCTTGGTGACTTTTGTGACCACGTGATCTTTCCTCTCCAGAAAACTAAGCTTTGCAGTTTGTTTGTTTTTTCTTCAAGGAGTTGGGTTTATGAGTTTATGAGAGAAACTGACTGGAAAGCTTCTGTTTGGGGCCGTTTGGTGCAGTGCACTTAAGTCTGGTTTCAGCCTTTCTCAAAACTGGGGATTCTGAGAGCAATCCAAAATGGACCACAACATGGACAGGCACGTATCCCAAAATCAGTTTGAAAACCAGAACAGATCTTAATCTCATGAAGTACCCGGCTGCACCTTCACCACCAATCTGCTCTTATACCGACTGTATATGAGTATATATTCTTTATTTTCACTGATGACATGTTTTAGGACAACTGTTTTTTGTACACAGACACTTGTTACATCCATCAGGTGGCCATTAATCCTAACCATAACAAGTAATGCACAGGGGTTTACAGCTTTGGTATCAATCCCTTCTGTTTAAAATATGTTTAAATAGTACTTCTGTTTAAAATAAAAAAAGATTTTTTGTTTTGTTTGTTTTTTTTTTTGCTAGTTCACCATTTCCCATGCGTAGCTGCACAGTGTACTGATTTAGCAGAAAACTACTTATTGTATAGCAGTGGGAAACAGTTGCAGGATAATTAAACACATCAGTTGATCCCCACCAACGTATTTATATAACGAATGTACTGCTTCATCTCACAGTGCACGTGTCTTTACGTGGCACCCTTACGCCTGATTTAATTAAAGTCCTTTCGTTAGTAGATTCTTTAAGGCCTTAAAATCATGTTGTTATCCCCCCAGGTTGATCCGAGTTTATCTGACGACAAGCAGCAAATGCAATCTTTGCTCCTCTGACACTAAACTTAATTAATTCCCTCATCTACCTGGCCAGGGGAGTGTGATGTAATTTAGTTGTTCCACTTTGTAGTGGTGATAACCTCTCTCTCATTAATACAGCACAGATAACCTCGCACTTTGGCTGAAAATGTGGGCGCAGATAGACAGACAGAGAGAGAGTGACAGAGGAGAGGGGAAAAAATCTTATGTTTAACATCACAAACATGGTGCTTCCACTCTATATGCTTAATGCTACTTTTATCAGATACTCTTCACTGTTGTCGTAAAAGTGTGAAGAGAGCCCATGTATGTAACCAGGTGTGTGTAATCATAGGTGTTTAAATTATACTACACATAGAATTCAGAGATTCAGACTGGAGCTCATCTCATGTTGACCATGTTGTTGCCCCTCAGCATTAGTATGTTAACAGCTATTGGATGCTGAGGTATGTTGATGGGAGACAGGGCCTTTACTTTCAGGCCCCCCCTCAGCTGTGGAACTCCCTCCCTAAAGATTTTAATCAGGCAATGTCTGGCTCCTCTTTCTCATTTTCTCATGTTTATCTTATGACCTTGTCCTGTCTGAAATTTGATGTTTGTTTAAAAGACTGATAGATGAAATGCTATGTATCCCAGATTTACTGTAGCACTCTGTAACACTGTTAGTACACTAACCATGATGTTCCATTAAAGAATATATTCAATGTGACACTTTTAACAAGTAACATCATCCATTCATGTAAAATAATTTGAATAGCTATCAACCCTATTGAACTCTATTGGGATGAGCCAAGATACAGAGTACATGGACAGCAGTCTCCATCTATCAACATTAGGCCCTGAATGGCTCATGAGCCTCATGCGGCTCACCAAGCTTCAACTGAAGGCTTGAATGGCAGCAATCACTTTACATGATAATTCTTAGCCAGTACGCATGAGTCTTAAAATACTCAAAAGAGTTACAGTCTTCATGCACATGATGGTAGTATAGGCTGCAAACATGGGACCTCCTCTAACTCACTACAGTGTTGCCAGTTTTACCCTTTTTGAGCATCACAGTGGCATAAGTGCTTGCTGTTAATTCATTAATTAGTTGTAAATAATCAAATTTCTATGAGACAGGGTTGATCCACCATACTTCATCATTGGAATGATGTGCTCATGTACGTGTATGTATGTACCCAGTGATCTGTGTGTTATTAGTTAAGCTCTGTAATTCAAAAGGTTTAAGGTCTCCCATCTTCTTGAAAGTGTATGTACATTGAAACCGTTTTTTCTTGCTGAAATCATTCATCCTGAGCCCTTCCTAATGTGTTTTCAAAGAAAAGGATGTGCAAACATATCTTCCAAAGATTATCTGAAGCTAGTGTGAGGCTTCAGCTGAGTTACTCAAATCAACCAGTTTACGTAGGCAGTCTTTTCAGTCCCAAATTCAATAAACAAAGTAAGTGGACATGCTAATTTTTTTACTGCACATGCGCCAGACAGGCTTTGTTTTTGTTAAGTGGTCACACACAGTTTCTCTCTCTTTTTTTTTTTTTTTTTTTGACTTTTTCAAGTTGCTCTACCAGGAGGTAAGGAGGCTGTCATCCTGTGTCTCTAGTGAACACATACTTGTAGTATGAACAGAAATGTGTTAGTGTCTGTCTGAGGGCACGAGGAAATCATGGACTCCCTTAACATTCCACTGACATCAGACACTGATGTCTATGCTACAACAAAAAGCTTGTTAGCCTGTTATTAACAGATTAACACCAAGTGTGGATCTGAATATGAAAAGGAGCAGCTGACTCACTGAGGTCACGTTCAGTTGCACAGAAATCTACGGAGACTAAAATCAATCAAATCCAATTCAAGAAGACACAAACCTCTACAGTCTTACTCCTGAATCATACTGTGAAATGCAGACCTGTTTTGAGGCTGAATTCATCTTTGATGGCATGATAGCTCATACACAAGAGCATGCTGTAGGCTGCAGTGTGCATGGAGCACATAAGGTAATCTGACCTTTTTCTGGATATTTGTCACAAGGCTTTATCCTGCACTGCCTAGCAGGTCAGCCTGTAGACCACATCAGTCCCAGGTGAAATCAAGCGAGGCCTGACCTGAAAGAGTCATGGTGCCTGGAAAACTTTTTCACATGTCTTGGGTATGATGGGCTGCACCAGTGCCTGAAAGCAGTGTAAATATAGATGCAACATGAAGACAGAGGCTCTGTGGTAATCAGAGCTGATCACAGAGTCAAATCTTTTCTTAACCAAACTCACACATTTCTCCAACCCAAGAACAGCCAGAACTGACTTTCATCTACATGCACCATACAGTGAAGGTCTGCTGGCTCTTCATCTCATCTTTATGGGAACAAACATTGAGTTTTAAATGCACAAATCATGTTCAGCTTTATCCACATGGAAACACCAGCTGAATTCTGTCCACATTTTAATGATATACTGAAATACTTTCATTCGTATGTCTTTGAAATACTGAATATATTGTATTAGATTTGTTTATGTTGGTAAAATCATAGATGTTTTTCTGTAACACTGACTGAGATCATTTCTTATCAGGCCTTAGATTTCATTTCACTTTCTCTGTTCTTTGTTAGTTTGTGTAAAAGCACTGAAAAAGATTTTTTTTTTTTTTCAGACAAGCTATAGCACAAACCACTGGACCACAATGGTAGCAGCTTCAGGTACAAAATGCACCACAGTCTCAAGGAGGCAACACTTTAAGATCTCAGCTGGTACACCCTAAAGACAGGAGATGTCTGTTCCTTAATGCTTTGAAAGTAGAACTGTTTTATTTAGTCTTTTTAGTCCTTTTTCTACTCTAATGACTGACTGTATTGCTAGTTATCCCAGTTGAATTTCACTTCTTCCATGCTTGTAATGTCCCTTATAGTGAATTTAAAGAAGCTTAACAGCAGAGGGTTGAGGGGCAAAGATCTGAATGAAGTGCGGCCTGGTGGCTGCGCAGTACTTGATGGTGCAGGGGGTTCGATGACTGACAGAGCACACTTGTTGCGCACAGTGTTGGCGAGCACCATGACAAAGTGCAGCCAGGGTGCTGGTGGTCAGAGCTAACCAGAACCATGAGCAGCTGCTGCTGAGCAACCTGAAGTGTAACATGTAATGATATGATAATGAATTCTGCATGTTGTACAGTATGTAATGTAGACTGTGTTACTGGACAGTTTCTAGATAAAACAGGGTTATGTTTGTGTGTATTAATCACCAGCTCATTAAGTGTACGTATCATTATGGACACGCAGAACTGTCAGTGTTGACAGTGTTATGTTCAAGTACTTGTGAGGGGCTCACTTCTTTAATTCAATACAGGGACACAGGTATGAGTGAGACCGTATCTTCAGTTTGTATGTGGGTGGTCTTTGTTCTCCATAAGGCCCTGCATGGTGCTGAGTCAGTCAATGAGAGTGTGGCTGCAGACACATGTGAGAGGACTGCTGAGTCTGAGCTTTACTGATCCACCACCCACCACCTCATATTTAACATGCACAGACTTTACCCAGAATTTACCCAAACTGGATGAAGGAAATCTCAATTTATTAACTGAGCTGACCCTGAAACTAACAAGTGCTTTTAATATAAAACTGTACTGAGCAGCATGTTGATGTCTTTTAAGCTTAAATCACAAAGTTAAGAGAAAAAAAAACAAACTTCAAATCCCATGAAGTAAATCGATTTGTCTGATATCCCTGTTTGAATTAAAGAGTTTTACTGACGTCTTTGCACATATAAACCTCCTGCATACAGAAATTCTGATAAGCCAAAGTTTTGATAACTGTATGTGTTTGCTGAGTTACTCTGACTACCCACAGCATACTTTCACTGATACCGGCCTGATATTCCTCCTGACACACAGATGTACACAGATGTTCATGCAGTCTGTCTCTGGATATGTGATGTGGATGGGGAAAAACATATGTTAATGCATGCATCACATCAAAGGTGTTAAATTGACCTCATTCTGAAGAGAAAAGAAAAAAAATCCACCCAGCAGGTTGAAAGGTCACTTAACTCTCTCTTCATGCTAGCTTCCTCTGCTAAGGGAAAAGAAGTAGAGCACACAAGCAGCTTCACTTTGGGAACCTCGCTTAGGGACTGCTATGACATACAAGATGTGGGTCATGTTACCAACGGGCAGCAACTTGCAGATTTTAGAAACCGATGAGATGCTCACTCTGTCTGCTTTACTGCACTGTACTTGAATGTCAATGTAAAATAGTGTAGTTAGGTTGTGGCTTAATATGAGTATTTGGAACACACTGAACGTTTGAATCTGCATCCATGAAGTGGATCCATAGCAAAGAGCGAATCAGCATCTGTATTTTATTTATTTATTTTTTAAATTTCCACCTTTGAATTCATAGCCTCATTCATATGTCTCAGCTTTAAATAAGCCCTAACAAACAATGCTTTATAACTGCATTTCCTCAAATGTGCACGGACATGTCTTCAGGGTCTCATGGCCTTTTGTACATGTATTAATAAGAATTTTCTGTCATCCAGGTCCTCTTGTTTTTGATGCCATGTATTTCTTTCTCACTTCCAAAAGCTCTGAATCACTTAAAGTAAGATTTTACATCACAGACAGACTCTCATTTTGTCATTTTCCTCAGACACACTCTACAGGCCCTGCTGCCTCTGACAGTACAACACAGCTTTAACAGGTATTCTGAGCACTGCTGGTTCATCCGTTGACCATTTTTCCGCAGTCTTGTGTCCAAAGCCACGTGTGTCATTAAACTGTGGCCACTCGTAGTCACCTTGACCTGAGAACAAGTATTTGATCTCATGGTCTCATCAGAGTGTAACATGCTGAGCTGCTCGATCAACAATAAATTGTAAAGGCGACCATAGGTACACTCACCATAGGGGTGATTTGGTAGAACCTTTGGTTCAGAACTACAATTTACAAACTGAAAGATTATAAAAAGTTACACTTTTCACCTGCAGGAAAAGAAGGAAGTGCCACACAAACCAGCACAGGTCCCTGTGGGTGAAAGAATAAGTGGCTGGAACATACTGAGCATACAAATGAACAACATGAATTAGTGGATTATGTTGCAGGAGTGATTTGAGTTTTTTTTTTTTTTTGCATTGCAGCTGTTTGAACCTACTGTTTACACTTTGGCAGACTGGCACTATTGTCATTATTAGCAATTCCTGGTTGCAGTGTACTCATGATTGACAGACATACAGACTATTATCCCTGGATTACCTGATGATTCTCAGGCAAGTTCTGGAGTTACAAGGAGCATCTTTTTTCCTCTCATTTCAAGCAAATATCTGGATGTTTATTTGTGGATATGGACATTCTTGGAAAGGGAAGGTCATGCTGATTCTAAAAATATTTCTATCATGTCAGTGTGGTGTGTATTTGACTCAGTTATGACTCTGAGTAAGAACGGTTTCAAGTACCTTAACTTCCTCCATAAGCTGAGTGTCAGTGCTGCTGATGCTGCTGAACTGCTGACTATGCTGATGAGCAGATCTAATAAGCTTCTAGCCTGCTACTATAACTAACTTCCAAACTAACACCTGCACACACCTGTCCCTTTCACCTTATGTAATATCCTTCACAATGATCACGGTGACAATGTCAATACTTGCAGAATAGCAACAACCTGTAGGCTGGACCTCTATGATTCATTCTCTCTTTGTTCTCCAAATGCAGAACTCTTTCTGTCTGACTGTCCTGTGAATGAAAAGAAGGTTTAAGATGCTGGTCTAATGCAGCTGCTGATGTGGGTGTTGTAAAACCCTTTTCTCAGGCACCTGGACAGAATGAGGTCAGAAAAGAGGACACAGTTACTCAGGTCAGCTGGCAGCTCTCTGCTAACACCATTAGCTGCTGTGGCTGTCTCTTCTCTTTGACCCTTCACCAGTCAGGTCATTTTTGGTTATTTGGTGTCATCTAGCCTGATGTAGCAATTTACTTCATTCAAAAAGTTTAACTTTGTAGGAAAAATAGGTGGATATGCTGAATGAATACATCTCATAACTTCATATGTTTCAGCGTTTAATTCCCTGTTTGCTACGTTCTCCTTAATGTTCCCCTGTGCTGCGTCATCACTTAACCATAATCCTACATCTATGCTAAAATGTAGATCAAAGTGTAATGGAGCAATGAGAGAATTACACTGCTGTTGCTAAGTTGCCTGTTGCCACAGCAACCACTCATCCACTCTCCATGGACTCATAATGTAATGGGAAAGACAAATCAGTGTTACCGTTTGCTGGACAAAAAGCTATTTTCTTCCTGCAGTAATCCATTTCTTCTTACTGCGTGTGGATATTTTGTGCCACAGAACAAATAGCATAGAAAATAGTAAACTTGTAGTAGAACAACATCCAACATGCTGATCCACACCACAACACACACACTTTAACTTCCTGGTTCATCAGTTTTCTAATGATTAAATAGAAACAAGCCTTTTTTAGAGGATGTCACCTGAAAAGAGTCTGTTTGTATGTAGTAATTAATTATTGTATTTATGTTTCTGTGAAAAATCCTGAAATTCAGTTAGAGCATGTAGCAAACAAAGAAGCTGTGGATATCGATGTTTCCTCTGAGACACAGTGTAACCTCTCACTCAGTGCATGCACGCATACAGACAGACAGATGAATGAACTGTAAACTTATTATATGATATGCTGAAGCCTTTGTCTGAACAAACACTACCAGCTACATGTGAACACCTCTCTGGGAAATAACTGGGAGACTGAGACTGCTTTCACACCTCATCCCTTTGCTTTGGTTTGAACAAACTCTGCTGCCTTTGCCAGTTTAATGCACTTCATTTACTCCTTTAGTCTATTGGTGCAGTCTGAACAAACACCAAGACCCTCTTCATAAGGCGGCTCCAACAGACCAACCGTATTTCATGTTAGTACTAGTAGATTTTTGCAGGAAAACCTATTATGAAATCCATCTTCTGGTTGATGACTGAGAAGGAAGCAATGTTTAAATTCATGCAAATTATTTGACCATGGCAACACATGCACTGATTTCCCTGATCAATCAGAAAGTGGATGTTGCACTTCTGTCCCATTCCATTTATTTTCACTGCATCCCTGTATTTGTCAGGATTCTCACTGGTCAGGATTCTGACCTCAACCATCTCAACAGAGTGCCTAATCCCAGCACTTGCTCTAACCCTAAGATATACCGGACCCTACAATCAAGTCTAAACCCTGAGACAGCCATCTGAATGTCAGAGCCAAAGAGGACCAGCCAAAAGGTCCACCCTTCACAAAATACCCTCAGTCCAACTGCTCCTCTAAAAGCTAAAAGACAGACATATAAGAACACACACTGTGTGTATGTTCCCACAAAGACAGAAGTACAAGTTTGCGTGTGTGTGTGAGAGAGAGAGATAGAGAGAGAACCAGAGAAGCAGAGGGTGTATTTTAGTCTTTTGGAAACAGGACAGCTCCTCTGAGAAGAATATATGTTATACTCTATGGAACAGAGATGGACACAAGTACTCACAGATGATGCAGTTCTCACATTATTATGCAAACACACACACACATACAGAAATCATACACACAAACCCAGTGTGTATCTGGGTCCCCATCCAACATTTTAATATCAGTTACAATGTACTGAATGATGAAAAGCTGAATGAAGCAACTAAATGTGCCAAGATTCTCTTCAGTGCAGAGAATAATCGTAAATGTTTGACTGAGGTGTAAAAGTGTTTTGTCAATAAGGAAATTCAATATCATGCAATACAGATGCAAAAGAATCTGAATGAGTAACACTGACTGTGGTGCAGTCACATTGCACAATGTGACTGCATTACAGCTGTGGACATGAATCCAGGTGCTCTCCGTCGTGGTATTATAACCATCAACTGGTTTCTGATAATTAGACTGAACTGCCATTTTGTTTCATGACACTCATCTCTGACACTGTCACTGTCACTTCATGTTAGCTGGTTCCTCTTAACCCTACATAGATCAGATTGGTTGTTTATTTCTCTTACTAAGTGCACATGGTTCTACTTATTTGAAGTGCTGAAAAAAAGAAGGATGATATGGACAGTGATCAGTTACAGGGTGATTAACTGGTACACTGGTTTTCAGGCTGAAGTCTGCACCTTACTTTGTATATATACATACAGTGGATTCTGTTTTTAATTCTGACAGCTGAGCTAGCAACATCCCCCATGATTCCAGTCTTTGTGCTAAGCTAGGCTCAATATACCCTGGACCTAAGTACTTAATCCAGACACACTAAAATTGATGGAAGTCTTCATATCTGACTAAGGTGGCAAACACAGCTCATTTATTAAATCTGAAACCTACTCACTGTTGTAACCACACCCTCAACCTTGTTCTGTCATATGGCATTGAAACTGAACATTCAACAGTCATACAACAGTCTTTCCACAGAATCTTCCTCTATCACACCACTGTTTAATTACTTTGGATTTCTTATTATTGGACAAAAATGTCTTTACCAGATGTCCATCTGATGCTGCTGAAGGCAATAAAACAAACGAGGTTTGCCCCATGGTTTAAGTGGTAAATGGTAAATGGACTGCATTTATCTAGCGCTTTTCTAGTCTTTCCAACCACTCTAAGCGCTTTTATATTACAGGTCACATTCACCCATTCATCGCTGTGTCATATTCATACACCGATGGTCACATCAGGGGAAATTTGGGGTTCAGTATCTCACCCAAGGACACCAAGGACACTTACCCTAGGACCCAAGGACCCAAGGACACGGAGGAGCCGAGAATGGAAGCACTGACCTTCTGATTAGTGGACAACCTGCTCTACCTCCTGAGCCAGAGCCGCCCAAACCCACATATTCAAGAAAACTACACAAAACTTGAAAGGATATTGCGTTCCACCAAACTAAAAGTTACAAATGACCTGTTAATTCAGATAAAGGACTCGTCTTGATACTTGTCTTGTTAGATCGGAAGCATGATACAATGGGAGGCAGAGCCTTCAGCTATCAGGCATGTCTCCTGTTGGAACCATCTACCAGTTTGGGTCCTGCAGGCAGACACCCTCTGCATGTCTAAGAGCAGAAAGACAGAGAGGCTTTGTAACAATTCATTGGTTCCAATTGGTTTGAAAATGGTTTTCAGGAGAAATAGAATTTTCTCAACCCATAAAGGAAAACTAAAATCAGACTCAGAATCAAAAAACATTTTATTTTACTTCATACTGGGTATACGTGTTGAAAGTGATATACATGTTTAATGTTGTGTAAATGTCTTACATTGTCCAAACACTTTCTGTTTCAGTGTACTTTCATGGTGTTATTCTGGAAATTAAAAGAGGTGTGTGGGGTCTGACAGCGTTGTGGGGACCAAAATACAGCAGCTTCATTTGAGGCATAGCAATCCAGCTGCTATCTGACAAACGTGTGAAACAACCGCTCAGGCTGCTCATAAAGATTAACACTGCTGTCCTCAAGCTACACGTCTAAAGGTCCAGAGAAAGTGGCTCAGAGTATTTATCTTAAAAGACTCCAACTTCAATATTTCTGCAGGATGTTCTTTTCATGACATTTGCTTCACTCATTTCCTCCAGTCCTTTCTGATGGAAAGTTACATTTTATTTTTTTAAGACATTTAGAAAGCTTTGACTAAATTGAGTTTGACTGCTGGATGAAAAACACTGCCTGAGACACGAAATCAGGAAAGAGAGGTGGAGACTGAGGGGAGGAGAGGAAAGGACATGTTATCATTGTTGAATATAATATTTCATTAATTCAAATCACCTATTGCTATAACGACTGTAGCTTTAAAGACATTAATTCCACATGTAGCTGTGTCTATAATAGCTATTATTCACCTGGTGTGAAAACATGAATCATACAACTCCTGATGCCTGAAATAGCTCAAACAGATCCAGAACTGAAAAATATTCACCAGAGCCCGAAAGCAAACGCTGACCTGTAGTAACCCATGTTTCTCTCCCACAGCAGTGCAAACAGTCACAGCAGCCTCAACCAGCTCATAGCTTGAAATATCACACTAGAACCACATTAGTATCCCAGCAGCTCTGCCCCTTCACGGGGTCATGTTGGCAGAATTGTAACAAACATACTGTATAAACCTACACACTGCCACACAGGCACAGTGACGCTCCTGTCACATTATCCACAGCTTGGGTCACAACAGAAACTCCCATCCTGACATATCACTGTTGAAATAAATGGTGCCAGTGGTGGAATCAGTAAGATACTGATCCTGAAGGTCTGGTTCAGCTGAGTAAAATACAGCGTTAGACTTAAAACAAAGTTATGTGATCAGAGAAACACATAAAGCAGTGCTCTGTAGAAGACTGTGCCCAGCAGCATTTTCAATTCATCACTGCTCCTGCTGCTCCATGTTTACACAGTAAGCTAGGCTGAACAGGCACTCAACCATGTTGAGTGATGGTGGGCCACTACACTATGCAAACAAAGAACAGTATTAAAAAA
>JBBMJY010000021.1:658860-672194 GCA_037833715.1 Toxotes lorentzi
AAGGCAGGGGAGGCGCGTCTCCTTCACCACCACCATATCCATTTTATTGCGCTTGGTCAAGGGATCGAACCCACGACTCACCGATCTCAGGCCAGCCCAAGTCCAAAGGCGCACTCTTAGCTTGTTGCGCCACGGCTGTCCCCAGATAGTTTACTGAGCATCCAAGAGAAAATTCTTGTTTTGGGATCAAACAACAGTATACAAAATTCCTTGTCATACTTCAATGTATCGGATAACTTGATATAACTTTGATATAATGCATGATATCTTAGAAGGTTTAGCACAGTATGAGATTAAATTATTTCAATTGTTTAAATATCTGAATCAGAACTTTATTTCTAGTGAAGACATACTCCAGCGTGTCTTTGCATTCAATTATGGATTTATGGATAAAGAAAATCGCCCAACAAACATAAACATAAACATGTTTTGTACTGGCAGTGACACTTTATGCCTTATTCAGAACCTCCCACTCATCTTTGGAGACGTTGTCCCAGAAGGTGACATGCACGGGCATTTGTTGTTACTTCTGTTGCCTATTGTAAACATAATATTTCCCCCTTGTATAACATAAGGAATGATTTAACAGATGTATTTTTAAAGCATCTTATTGAAGAGCACCACAGGCTGAGTCTGGGCCTATAACATTGAAATTACTGTCTGATGTCAAAAATGGTAATTTTGTTTCGGAGCATTTTCAGATTTATATGTCAAGTGAAATAAGTGTCACAACGTGGGTTAAACATGATGGCATTGAATATCACACTGGTCTTGTTCTTTGCACAGACTTTGTTAATGAGATGCCAGTGTTTAATAAGATTATTTGCATCTTTCTTTGAAATAAAGTTTGGATTTTGATATCTGAAATGGAGACTACATTTGAAGAGCATTTCCATGCATTTCAAGTTGTTGACAATGTGCAAAATGTTTCAGTTTTTACACCTCATGACTGGAGATACTAAAAGCCTTTTGATGTCCAGATGTCTTAGCAAGGTCATTGCAGGTCATAAGGTGTTGTGTGTGTGTTTAAAGGAAAAATAAACCTTTTTGATGCAGTAATTGTTGGAGTGAATATTGCACATCGGTGGTGGATGGTTCAGTAGCATACTGTACTGTATACTGTTTTAACTCTCAGAGGTTCAATACCAGTGGGCTATGTAACTCCTGCAGTGTTAATTAGTGTCTCAAACACCAGTTTAGTATTTTTTTTTTTTCATCCATTTCGGTGTTAATATTTGACACTATACGAGTTTGTCAAATAATACTGC
The DNA here is from genome assembly GCA_037833715.1 of Toxotes lorentzi. NCBI lineage: Eukaryota > Metazoa > Chordata > Actinopteri > Toxotidae > Toxotes > Toxotes lorentzi. The sequence continues at coordinate 660,129 of JBBMJY010000021.1, forward strand.
AGTTGTGTAATTTATGGTTAACTCCATCCTGGAGTTAGAAGGAGAAAAGAGGAAGAGAGCAGGATAACAAGAAATAGCAAAGTAGGATAAGGACAAGATAAGAAGACAAGGAAAGAAAACAATAGGAGGGGTCAGAATCAGACTAGAGAGCAGAGGGGAGGAGGAAGGAGGGAGGAAGAGGTATGGATACCATGAGTCAGAGGAGAGGGAGAGAGGAGAAGGTCTGAGCAGAGCAGAGGAGGAAACAGCAGCTGGATGTATATGTTCCTGGTGTAAATCCCAGTAAAGCCTCAGTGTACCTCTGGAGGTCTGTAGCAGAGACTTTTCATTGTTTCTTTCATCTTCTCTTTTAATCTTATTTCTCCTTTAATCTCTTCTTTCATTACCTCTACACAAGCCCCAGGTTTACTGCTTAATGTTTCTGTAGACACAAAGTGCAATGGGAATTACTGATGTATGAATTTATTAAACAATAAACATGTTTTTGAACACTGAATCATTTTAGCAGTATTACTTATGATAATTATAGCAGCAGTAGCTGTTGAACAGGAACTAATAACGATTTAATACCAGTAGAATTTACATGACTAATACTGTTGTGACTGTATGTTACTGTTACTACTGCAGCAGCAGTGATAGCAGCAGCAACCAGGGCTAAGCTACGCATGGTTTACATGCCTGATCGCCACACATGCTACCATTGCACTTTAAACTGTAGTTTGCAGTAAGAGCCATTTTACAGTAGGTACACTGCAAATCCATATAAACCTGCGGATTCCATTAGACATGCTGACCAGAGACTATGAGCAGTTTTCCTCATTGGGAACAACTCCTGTGACATACCAGGATTATTAGCAGGATACATTCATTGTTGGTTTCGGTCCTTTCATTTTCATCAATTTATCTATATCAAATCTAAAACTACTTGTAGTTGTAGGTCGTGTTGGTAAAGATAGTGAGTCTTCATGTAGTGATCCACCATCAGTGACTGAAAAGGAAATCAGTCTGTGTCCGTGTTTGTCTCTGTCTCTTTGCTGTGGTTGCACATCCTCCTTTGATTCCAGGTCCATCTGTGTCCGTCCTCTCCTCCTAGCTGGTGATGTAACAGTGTTTATTATTCATAGCTGCTGAGATTATGACCCTCATCATACTCCTCTAAGGACAAGAGGAAAGAGAAGAGGGAGCAAGAAAGACACACGTTTCATAAATTTCCATTTCTATTCATTTGATTCTTTTGATTGATTTTTTTTTCTTATTAGCCTTGAGAGCCGGCTGCCTGAGGAGCACTGGGCACTGAGCTCAAACTGCGCTGCCCACATGTGTTTTAAATATTACAGCTTTCCAACTAACTTGATGCTGATTCTTTCTGGGCCTTTTGGGAAGCTTTTCATTCTATCTCAAACTGTGCACAAGAGGAGGTAGTTGAAAACTGATGTGACACCACTCAAAACAACTACTTTCAATGAAAAGGAAATACAATTTCTGAATATTCCTGTTTTTACATACAGCTGATCCATGATCAGTGTGCAGGAGAACTGAGGCAAAGTTCTGTCACACATAAATACAGTGTATGTGCTGAAAACAAATCAGCTCTGTAGGATTTATTTTGTTTTTTTGAAGTTTGGAATATAAAAAGTCTTGAAATTTCGGTCATAATCCAAAGTGACTTGATGATGAGCTAGATAGAACCTTGTCTCCAACAAATTCCATCTCTACATGGGCATAGATTTGGATATGGACAGAAGGGACATGTCCCCATCACTATCAATGTGCTGCTGAAGTGTTCCTCCAATATTTTTACCCATCTCAGACAAGCTTGCTATTTTAACTCCCCTCTGTGTGTCTGTGTGTAAAATCTATGGAGCAATCACGAGCTGCCAGGTTTGTGTGTTTTCTGCAAAAGGTTGGTTATTATGGTGAAGAGTGAAAGACTGGGATATGCAAGATACTCGACTATGATCTGGCAGCCCTCAAGTTCAACTATATTAAAGTGCAGCCTGGCAGTAGCAGTAGTGGAGTTGGTGATGAGCAGTGGTGACTCTGAAACAGTGAGTATTTATAGTTTAAAGGTTTATTGTGTCACAGAATAGGAAACATCTTCAATGGACCAAATAAAATCTGTTGATACTCTTTGCTGATGTGTTGAGCAAAAACCAATAATGCCAAATGACAAAAAACATTAAGACATCAGATCCTTTTAAAAAATAAAAAGAACTGCAGTGACATCAAGATTTCTAGTAATTTAAAAATAAATGTGAAATATCTTTAAAATCAGAGAACATCTAGTCTTTTTGGTCCTTATGTGCATATGTGTCTGCACACGTGTGCATATACATGAGAAAAGAGAGACAGAGAACAAGTGAACAAGTGGGTGTATTAATTTCTCTACCAAAAATGTCCTACTAAAGATAAAAGCAAACCTACGCCTGTGTGTTTCTGTACGACTTAACTGCAAAAGCACATATGTTGTCTAAGAAACTGTTGCCACAACTCATCCTAAGGGAAACATGGATGTGTGTACTAAAATCCACGGCAATCCAAACAGTTTTTCTCAGGTGCCTACAGTAAGCACATTTTGTCAAACACTATTGCAGTTCTCAAAACATTTAGAGCAACAATCCCACCATTTTACACTGTGCTGCACAACACTTCCTTTATCCTGCTAATATCTGTCACTCACTCACACATTTCACTCATTCATCAGTGCCACCAAAATGACATGTCCCTTCAAGACAGTCAAATTGTCGGAGTAATGAGTGATTTCTACAGCCAACTCAATAAAATCATGTCAACTGGCAATACCAGTTTCAACAGTTTATTCACCTGGTATGTCTCTGTTCACAGTGGTTCACAGTCAGTGAACACTCCACTTCTCCCTCTGACTAAACATATCACACGTAGTATAATTTCATGAATGAATGTCTGTACAAACTTCCAGGGCATCTCTTCAATAGCTTCTGAGAAATGTGAGTCTTGACTCACATATGTGAGTCTTGAATCGACTGACATTGCCATGCCTTTCACTGTGGCAGCGTTACAGTGTTCGATGTGACCATATATGGTGACTGTTCTTCAAACTGCAAATATCACATGACGTCCATCCACTCCTTGGATTTTGTTGACTCGATTGAGATGTCTTCAGTTTCTAATTTGTAAAACCTACTCATATAGACAGACAGATAGTTTGGTCATATTTTACCAGTATGGGCCCTGACATATTTGGTAGAACACTGTCAGCATATGAATAGATCTACATAAGTGCATTATTCTGCTGGAGTAGCTTTTCATAGTCAAAGCTTGTCATCACTGGAGTCCACTGACATGTCAGCCTTACCACAGCCTCAGTTTTTCATCAAAGTGGAAACTACTGGCACTCTAACACCTTGTTCACATCATAACCCTGACCAGCATAGGTGACTAAAATATGGATGGAGGTATGGATACCACCATCATCACACCAACCTTACCATCATTTTCATCACTCCCGCCGTGACTTTTAATAGTGGCTGCTCTCTTTTATTTTTATCTCCCTGTGTACTCTTGTTACTGTATAAATTACAGGACAGTCTATGCTTATTATCTGTAATGACAGCCACAGATGAAACTCTTCAATGAGGACAACACACACACACACACACACACACACTTGATTAGCATGGGCTATTTTCAGAACAACTGACTGAGCTGTGAAATGACAGGTGTTACCACGGTAATTAAAACTGTCAGTCACTCTGTCTGTGTGGGTATGACGCAGTGGCCGTTTCACTTGTCAGTCAAGTGAACACTTGTTATGAGTTGTCCACATCATCAAACTAATTGTGTTTTGGGTTTTAACAGAGCTCTCCCTCTGTAAAAAGTCTGATGAACTTTTTTAAAGCTGACATGGACATATTTTAAGTTAATGTGTTCCCACAGCTGCTGGTTTAAGTCCACCTAGCTAAAATTAATACACTCTAATCCGACAGTACTGCAATAAATCCCATGTTCATGAAGGTTATAATGTCATTGTCTTATAAGCACTGGTAAAGCTAATATTGATAATAAAACAACACCTTTTCACGGTTTTCTCTTTATAAATGAATTTTAATATGAAGGCAGTGGTTGGCTTTTATCAAAACAACTAGTGTTGATAATGAGTTAGCGAACACACACTTGACTGGTCATTCAATAGCATTTTTGGCCACTTGAGGGCAGCAAAAACAAACTGAACACAAATTTAGCATGTTGTATTACCTTTTCAAGTTGATATAGTGAAAATGTTAATAAATAGCTGCCACATTCAGCAGTTAAGACAATTCATTTGGAGTAGCATTTGTGTCCACCTGATGAATGTAAGTTCAACATTCACTGTTTTTGGTCTCTACCAACTCCTGAGGGAAATGTCTGTCTCCTTAGCTACTAAATGTTCCACTATGTTCACCAGCTGCTCTCTGACTGTGTCTGTCTGCTTTTTGCTGCTGTGAAAGTAGTGGACAGTTGCTTTTTTAGAGCTTTTTCTATGAAAACGATGCTAATGAGAGCGGTGAGACTGAACCAAAACAGCCATGTAGTAAATATGTGGGTGTAACCAAACATTTAGTTAGACATTTAGGCCTTGCTGGGAAGATGGTTTAAATTATCACATGGACAAAACAGACTGTTACTTCCCAAACATCAATTATAATAAGTAGGAAATAATATAGCATTAGTTATTACTACATTATCACACGAGTGATCAATGTTCAGGGGTCAGACCACACCCATCTTTGAACACAGCTACACACCTGTAAAGTTTTGTGAGTGTCATTATAGTGGGTTTTCTCTTGAATCACATCCTAAACGCCATTTTATAGTGCATAAGTTTTAACAACAAAAAAATCAATATTCTTCAAAGATAACCACAAGTGCAGGAATCTAACTGATATTTGAAGTCATGATAAAATCAAAATGTGAAGAAGGTGGAGAGGTCAGAATGTGGTTGAGTTTTTTTTCCCACAATTAACATAATTTCTGTTAAATTCAATAAACAGGGATCTGTTTGAGAAGGAGCGTGGAGAAGTTTCCTAGCAACACATTCACACACACATTCACACACTCAAACATATCCACATACCGATACACACAGAGAGAAAAAAACAAAAAAAAAACAAACACCATCTGCCCACTTCCTGCTGTTCAGGAAGTCTCAGCAGCACTAAGATGGCCACCCCCACATAGAGTCGGCTGAAGCCCTGATTGGCCACTGTTTCGTCCTTGGAGACAGTTGCTATGCCAGGAGATACTGATGCCAAGATGTAGAAGAGCAAACGGACGCTGTTGATTTTCTTACATCAGTTGTGTGCTCACAAACTCTAGTATTGTACAAGTCATTTATTGGAGTGTTGTGCATCAGTACAGTTATGAATCTTTCAAAGAAAATAGACACATTTTTGTCCAAATCATTTATCTAATGCCTGCATTTAGTCATGACTTCGAGGAGAAACTCTTAACATACAGAGTTTAATAAATGAATAGAAATGATTTGCTTCACAGTTGGTTTAGTTATACTAAAGGCCTTAATGTTCTATTTGCTGCAGTCATACAACGCTATAATACAATCACGTCTTTACTGGAGACACAGACATGCAAAGTACTGTGTGATGATTAATGATTAATAATGTGTGTTATGTGTGTTTGTCTACAGACATTTCTACCACACAGCAGTTTTTCCGGTATTAATGAGTCTTGATTTTGTTTTTCTTCACATAGAGCTGACCTAACCTTTCTTAAAAGTAACTTAACAAATACTTTATGAGGCACACCTGTACAATCTAAAACAATCAATGGTTACAAACCGCAACCCTAGATTCTGTGAGCACAGGCGTAGGCCTCTAAGAGCTGTCACTACTGAGTGTATCCCTTGCATATGCACAGTAGTGAAGACTTTCTTTTGCGCCCTGTGCCTACCAGTGGTCCTAATCAGGTCCACATCTAGGTCCATGTACACCACTTGTGTGACCTGAGCAATAAGCCAGGTTGACATAATTGGGGCCAGTGAGGCCTATAGAGGGCTATGTCTATACTCATAGAATCTGGGGTTACACTATGTAACCAACCTTCTATTTTGTAAAGGCTTCACCCTCTGTTGGGAGCCATGAAGCTGGATGTGGTCAATGACATGTCCAACCATCCAAAAGCACGTGGTACCCCAGTTTAAAAAGCCAATAAGTGGTACACAACACATACGCAATATAATGAGGCCATTGCCCTCTCTTGCATTAAATAGAAAAACTGAAAACTTTAACTGAAACTGAAAAAAAATCAAGGCGACGACACATTTCAACCACTCCACATGTCTGTTAGGCAAACACCCAGCAGGCTGATGTTGCAAGGGAAGTGTGGATAAAAAACGGAGGTTGGTCACCACACAGGGGATCATACTCATAACCTTGCCCCTATTAGCACCATGCTTTAGCTAAATGAATTAACCAGCCAGCCCACAAATAAGACACACACAACACTCTTATATTGCAAGAACACAGGGAAGATTGTTACGCACTGTGACAGTTCAGAGGCTCGAACAAATAAGCTAGCAAGGAGCAGCACATGTGACAGTCGCAGTGCACACATGAAGCCCTTCATTAAGCACATTCAACACAGTGAGAGTTAGGGAAAACTGCAACATATCCCGTAACTTGGAACAGATAAAAGGACATGGGGAAGCCCACGATAACACTGCACCAATATCCTCCGCTGCCATTTCACTGTAGAGAGTTGTGGAGGAGGACACGCCTCTCTAGAGTGCGTGCAAATGTCATGTGGGGGATCTTTCCCTGGTGCAACATATGCCTGATGGCTTCGCACAACAAGTAAGACAGCCGTTGTTTAGTCAGGGGCTTCCCCTGAGAATGCCTTCTGTAATGCACAAGCAGCTGCTGGGTCTGTGTGATGGCTGCTGCACGTAAAGAGCGTGCAAGAGACAGAGGCAATGAGATGCTTCCTCCATCTTGTTTCTGTGAGGAGGAAGAAACAGTCCCTCTATGGAAATCTGTCTGGATCCAAATGAGGCACTTTAGGCATAAACGCAGGATTTGACCTCAAAGTGTCTGCCATTGTCCACGTCACAGGTCCCTGTCTTCTGACTCCTTTCAGAAAGTGTTTAACCAGTGGGTGCACCACACCTGCTCCGCACACCGGCACTGGAAAGCGGACCATTTTGACATGTAAGAGGCTGTGGTGGATGGAGCCCACGTGGATAGTGTCTATAACTATGGGAGGCTCTCCAAACACTCCTGTTCAGGGACCAAGCTCAAAGGCACTGGCCTGTCAAGGGAAAATTCTGGAACGACCAGTGCATCTCTGAAACACAGGAGATTCCCAAGGCTTTCCCCACAACAGCTGGATCATCAAGGGGAAACATGACATGCTTGTGTGCTCTGGAGCCAACAGCATCACTGACAACTGTTCCTGTTCAATACACGTTAAGAGGCAAGGTATTAGGGAAATGGGAGTGAAGGCATAGAGGAAGGTCTTGGGCCAAGGTTGATGCAAAAAGATCCACCTCTGCTCTCCCCCGAACTTGTCCCACAACATCTGAACAACTATGGCATTCGGCTTCCATGCACCTTGGAGTGCACCACGAAGTGTCTCCTCACCCTTCCTGCTTCCTCAGATGCCAAGTAGCCCAAGGAGACCATAAGAGCTGATGGGGACGTCCAGGAGCTCTTTCCTGGTCTGCTCCAGAGAAGAGCTCCAAAAGCAGGCAAAGGGCCGGTAGGCGTCTTTCACCTTTCCTGTTCTCCGATCTTGAAAAGAGAAGGGACCAGGACCAGCGTACCATAGGCCTCCGCTCATTGCTGCCTCTCTGCCACAGGCAAACATGCACAGTAAGGACATGTGGACTGTGGAGTGAGGGCCAGGCCACATGTTCAGGGCTGATGCATGACTTCCATTGGGTGTGAAGGTCAAAGTCCATGATGTACCCGACAGAGACAGAAACACTCCACAGAACACTGAGAACTCACCTTCACAGGACTGAATAAAGCAAGCTGAAGAAAAAAGGGGAGCAGAGCTCAGGTCACACAGATGATATATACTGTCAATACAAACCTGACTGGGGGCACTGTGCCAGGAACAGGGTGTGAATGAAAGTCTTCACCACTGAGAGTGTGCAAGGGACAAAACCAATAGTGACAGCTTTTAGTTTGGATGAAGCCTGTATGAAGTAGAACCAAGACTCCTTATGTGTTTGTCTGTGACAGTATGTGAGAGGTGAAGTTTAAAGAGTTCCAATACAGCACCAGTACATACCTCCAAAATGACATGATTTCCCAAGGCAGTCAAACTCAAAACATATCTCTTTATAATGAAGTGCTAACATTGTGGACAACCTCACTTCTTAAGTAAGTATTATGAGTAAAAAGCCTACATTTGGTCTAGTCTGTATACCCGTCCAGGGTCCATTTTCCACTTTACTGCCAGCTACTGTAAACTGCAGGTTTCTTAAATCTTGGGTTGGCTGTTGAGAGAAAGACAAAAACTACTGCCTAATCTGTAATGTGAGCTTTTCCTATTATTTACACAGAGATCTAAAACATAAAAAAAAGAAACAGTGGATCATTGTATCATCATCCAATAAGACATGACACTAAATTACTGTGGATGAATTTCACCAGCATGTGCATGTGCGACAATCACACATGAATGTATCATTAGAAGTCAGCACTGCCAGCTGCAATCCTCCAGTTCAGCACCTAAACGCCACTGAAAAGTGCTGCCTTATGGGCTACCTCACCTTGAACAAGACTTACTTACTTAAGGGCAGCCTTGACAAATGTTACCTCCGCCTGCCGTACACAGTCGGTAAGCGCAGGGGAATATAAATGTGCGCACCTAAGAAACACAAAGGGGATGTAATTCCAAGCATGTATGTAAGGGCTGCAGGTCAGACTACTCATTAGTGCACCCATCATTCACATGGGAAGCAGGGTTTAAGGCCTCATGTCAGCAAGTATCTGCATTGTTGAAGTTCTTGAGCAAGATACTTAATCAGCTCTATCACTGTGGGTTTGTACTCCAGCTGAACCTGACCAATGACCTCCCTATGTAGTAGACATCAGGAAACACTGTTTCCTAAGTCTGACATTATTCATATGAGTGCATAACTATTATAACTTTAGATGCTAAACTGCATTTCGTTACCCTGTCCTTGTACATGTGTAATGACAATAAAGGTAAATCTAATCTAATCTAATAACTAAAGACGTACTTATCACAAAAACAGCACAGTCAAGGCTCTGTGAGCCATAGCAACAAAATTGTAACAAAACCAGTGATATCACTGTTACATGCAGACATCACGTTTCTGAAGTGCGTCACAAATATTGACCAGTGATCAGGGATCACAGATGGACAGATAAGATGAGACAGATGGTGACTCGATGCTCTCCCTCAGAATGCTTTTCTGCTTACAACAATCTCCGTTCATTCAAACTAAGTTCCTAAAACTCCAAAGAGGGATGTCTGAGGTACTACGTGAAACACACATTTTCACACAGCATTGCTCAAGACTGATAGGATGCTGCTAGCAAAGATGAGGCTGCAAACAAAAACAAATAAGAACACAAATAAATACACACAGCTATATCACAAAGCATCTCACTTTGATTTTGTCATTTGCAGGTGACTTTACACAGTGAAGGGAGATGGGTGGAGAGACTGGTAAAAGGAGAAGATAAAGATGGAGAAGTAGGTGAGGAAAGAAAGTGTGGAAGAGGTGACTGATATAGAGAGAAAATAGAAAGACAGGAGCTGCCCAGAAAAAGAAAGGAAAGACTCTCAGGCTCTCAGTAGCAGCATTTTTTTTTATTTTCACTGAGAAGCTTACTCCACATGAAGACTATGCTCAGTGTTTCAAATACAGAAGACACTGCCCATGGAGGTGTGCAACCCTGTTTATACGGGAGCCATACACTGCAAAGTCAGAATGTGTTCATGAGATCTGCAGCAGCAGGTAGACCTGACTCAACAATACTACATCCACTGGATACAACAGAGCATCCATGACCTCCTTCAGCTTCTTAATGTTAACATTAATTTTATCTCCAGCTCAGCTAACTTTAACCTTTAAAGACGTAGCCACTGGTGTAAAAGAAAAGAAAATTTTGAATGTGCCAGCTGCTCGGTGCATGTCCAAGCAGCAGGAACATTCAGTTGCCAGATGCTGTCAGATGCTGGCTATTTGTACAAGTGGATGTGAGGGAGCACTCCAGTGATACCTGAAGGTCTGTGGGTGATGTTATCTGTAGCATTGTCCTACTATATGACCAGTACAAGTGTTAATGGCAGGAGCTGCATCTAAGAGGTTCTCACACAGAGGACATTACCGGGACTTACATTTGCGACCATTGTCACTACAGGTATTAAGGCCTTGTTAACATCATCAGTAAGAGCTGTGTTGACCTGCCTTAAAGCTGCTGTTTGATACTTCTTGCTAGGAGAGGACAAGATAGCCGAGGGTAAAAATGGCCCCCATGAGAGGAGGCCATGGCCCCATGAGACTGAGAGTTAATTACTGGCCAATCACAGTCAGAATTGTCCCTTTCAGCCCTGAGTGAGCTGTGCTACTGAGTCACTGGTTGCTATTTGACTGGGCCCCTGGACCAGCATATAAATACACAGACAAACACTCTGTATCCCCAGCAGACAACAGTGTATCAGACAAATCTTGTCGTGAAAAATGCCCTCATGATGATGATGATAGTCCTATCAACAAATATTTTTCTGCATGAACATCACAAGGCTTCAGTGAACACAGTGATGTATTATATATGTCCCTGTTGTTTATGGAGCTGTCACAGTTTAAAAACTCCCATCATCTCCCATCCGAATATGTGTATATTGTTAATTTTCACCTTTGTGTGTGTGTGTGTGTGTGTGTGTGTGTGTGTGTGTGTGTGTGTGTGTGTGTGTTTGTGTTTGTGTTTGTGTGTATACTCACATGTAGCGCAGGTGGGGGTTCTTGGAGAAGACGCGAGTATGGATCGTTTGCAGGTTGCTCCTAGTAATAGTGCTATAACACATACACAGACACAGAGGAGAGAAGAAGAGCTTTGATGAATAACTTTCAGCTCCATCACTCTGAATTAGAGCCAGTTAGGAGGAGAAGAATAGGACAGGAACGATTACCAAAGAAGACAATTCCAGTAATAAAAGAGTGAGAATAAATAAAGCAAACCCCAAATAATACAAGGCAGAAAGGGAATGAAGATGATAATTCATAAATCACATCCATTGTCAAAGCTGCAAACACAAATTATTGATTCCAGATAAAAGCTGGAGATGTTGATGAATGAATACCCAGACTCAGGAGGATTCTGTGTGACACCTGCCAACAGTCTGTTGTTAACAGCATATGGATGAGAGCAGGGGCCTCATTTATAAAACTGTGCGTGGGATCCATACCAAACGTTCAGGTGCAAAGAAGAAACAGAAAAGGCATACTCCAAAAAAGTCATCCTCCAAGCAAATTTCAATGAATTATTCAATTATGAATCACAATCAGCTTTAGTGCATCCTTTAATGAGCCTCATTTTCTGCCACTCCCACAGTTAGCCACAAGTGGTCTATGCAAATCCCTCCTGAATAGTGTTCTATATTGTTCCTTGTGGAGCATGGCAGCAGTGTTACAAACAAAACAAGTCTTTACAGACTGACGGCTGCAGCAGCCGTTAATGTAGAAAACACGATGATGATGAAGATACTTTAAAATAATAATTAAAAGAGCATCTGAAGAACCATAACCTGTAGAGGAACCTAAAACGACATGTTTTAGCCATGGTAGCAGCATGGCTCTCATGTTTTAACAGAACGTGTTTATACACAGAGCGCGTGGCAGGTTTGTGCGCATGTGAACAGAAATTACAAATAAGCACTGACTCATTTCCCAAATCAACTACATTGACTACATTACCTGAACACCTTATATATAATAATCTAAGCCTTAATATCTATAGATAGCTAGATAGATAGCTAGATAGCTAGATAGCTAGATAGCTAGATAGATAGATAGATAGATAGATAGATAGATAGATAGATAGATAGATAGAT
>JBBMJY010000021.1:672294-698996 GCA_037833715.1 Toxotes lorentzi
GATAGATAGATAGATAGATAGATAGATAGATAGATAGATAGATAGATAGATAGATAGATAGATAGATAGATAGAGAGTTCTTCAAAATACTGGACTTTGATTGGCTGACAACAGCAGTTCCTCTAGTTTCACTGAGAGTTGATTTTCCTGTTTAATTGCAGAAACCTGGCCTGACTGGAGGCTAAGCGAGAGCTAATCAGGACCAAATCCAGCTGTGATAGAAGTTTAAGAGCCAAGGAAAATCTAGATTCAATTAAATCACTTGAACATTTTTTACATTGATTATATATAAATAGGACCATTCAAATTTATTTCATATGTGACATTTAAATCAGCACTTTAACATTTTGCTTATTGGTGTGGCATTTCATTTAGTGTGCTACTGATCAGCAGAGCGCTAATACTAGAATATCTCTACAAACACTCAAATCTCTGTGTCAAAACATAACTGATATGTGGAAAAACAAAGGGGAGTCTGATAGTGTGTTGCACTATTTCTTTAGCATATAAAAAGCAGCAGATGTATTTCTCCTCTATTCACCTACAGTTCACCCACACAAGAGATGTTTTCATATTTTCACTCACATCCTAAGAATTGTTGTTCAGTACTGGACCAAAAATGTGGTTTTAAAAAAGAAAAAATGTAAACCTTTATAAAATGCTCCCTTGTTGATTAGTATTGCTTGTGTTGTAAAAGTCAGTTACTGAAAATCTGTTTTAAATAATTAAAAAAAAAAGAATAGTTAAAAATATCCCAAGCTTGCATGCTATAATACAGACTGCTAGTAAGAGTTTGGGATTAGAGACCATCTGATTGTTATGGCGTTCATACTGTAGTACATCTATTTTTATTTGTTCCTTCTTCATTTTTTGTATAGTAGATGGCCATAGATACTTTTTTTTTTTTTTTTTGCAGCATTCAAGTGTTTAACTTGATTTAACTCTGATGCACATGGAGGGGAATATTCTGTGCATACAGACATTTCAGCAGTGATATATCACAACTCTGCATGAACGAACAGACACACAAGAGAAATGTGTTACTACTTACAGCCGCTCTAAGCCTGTGTAGAGCTCCATGTCCACGTCCCTCAAGGTCTGCAGACCAGTCCAGTTCTCAATGTGTCTAGAATGAAGGGCAGACAAGACACATAAGTTAAGCTGTAACTGATGGTTCTTTTCTTGATTTATTAATGGTTTGGTCATTAAAATATCATCATATTTGTCAGTAGAGGACATTAGTCTTGTTTTCTCCAACAATACAAAAACAGAAAACAAAAACAGCAAATACTTTCACTGGAGATTTTTCCCTGTTCAGTGACTAAATTATTAACTGCCTAATCATTAGCTCTATAGTATGTATTAGTGTATGTGTGTCAAAAGTGTATTTCTACTCTTACACCGAGGACAAACAATACAACAATATGAGTTATTACATCATGGTTCATATTCAGATACATGGGTTAGAATCCAGGGTAGGGAAGTGTGAAAAAAAGGACGATGTGGACAACAACGTCAAGCCTGTTTCAGCATCCATCCTCAGCTGTGGATGCTGTTCTGTGACCACTTACAGCAGATGGGCTAAAGACGAAGGTTAGATCTGGCCTCCTAGTGCTATCTGTGGGTTACAACACTGGTTACACAAGCAGTGGTGTCAGGTAACCCACTTGACCACCACTGCTTGTTTACTAAAAGTCTAACTTTTATTCTTGAGCACTTGATAAAACTCAAGCTATTACCTATAAAAAGACACACATCACAATTATTCACAAAACAGCAGACATAATAACACATAATCAAACAAGAGAATCATTTTTCTTAATAGACATGTAGGATTTAGCTATATAGAAAGATACTGCATCATCATAAGATCAAAGATCACTGCATATTTTCTTTCTCTGACAATCACTGTCTGTCTGTGTCCATCATCCCTGAGCCATTGCCACATGCACATAGACACAATTATAGACTAAAACCCTGACATAAGATAGGGACAAGAATAAAATCCCAACAATGGAAAGGCTGACACACAGGTGGTATTTGGTACTTTGCTTCAGAGTTTGCAGTTTTAATATAGATTTTTTGTCAACAGATCTAAGTAAGATTAATATGTCAAACAGAACCAGCAGCATATATATCAAACACAGCACCGTAACTTGGGATAAACCAACAAGGTCCATAATTTGTCTTATTTTATAGCCTAAAAAATCCCAGTGTTCCTACAGTCTGTACTAATCAGTCTAAATCTATACTTATCAGCCTGAAGTAACAAAATGTGTTTTAAAAGATGCTGCTAATTAAAAAGAAAAATACAATGAAAACAGGGACATATTGCTTGAAAAAGTCACTATAAGAATCTCAAAGGTTGGAAGGGAAGTCAGGTGAGATGACATGATAGACAAGATAGTCACAGTCGTGCTCAGTTCCCCGGTATGTTGCTTTCATTCTTTGATGGTTTTGTCAGTATATAAACCACACAGTGGTGCGCACATTTATATTCCCCTGCGCTTACCGACTGTGTACGGCAGGCGGAGGTAACAGTGTAAGTGTTGTAAACCCATAGGACTTCACAGTACAACAGTATTTCTCACGTTTCACTTCAGTACATCATGTACAAGCTTAATATTGTATATTATATCTTTAGAGGCTTTGTCTTTGGTTCACTGGATGTGACATATTTATCAGTGATAATAATTACAGACTTCCTCACCCTAAACCATCAGGCTGGTACATTATGGGATGGCCTTTTCAGCCTGTCATCACATATTAAACTGCAGCCTTTTGATGAGGACGGAACTACTATCATGCCAGACCCAGTGGTAGCTGCCCATTGATTGGCTGAGCTCATTTTTACCTGACAGCGGTATCTGTCCCCCTGAGGACTGGCTGATTGACTAATTGAATAACAGATCAATTATCCAATTCAAAGTCTAAATAGCTACTAACACACAAGTAAGCACACTGGAAGCACATGAACAACACAGACACACACACACACACACACACACACACACACACACCAAAGTAGAACTCAGTAGATTTAATTATAGAGCAGATACACTAAGAAACGCTTTTTAAATTCAACTTCTAAAAGTGTGTGTTCATTGAGTTTTCTCTGCATGGCAGCTTCTTGCACACTCACTGTAGAATCTTTTCATCTCAAATAAAGCTCACAGAATGCCCAGTGTCAGAAAAGGAGGATTTGCTTGGTAATAAATAATATCCTTCTTGCTTGCAGCTACAAAGTCCCCTTTTTTGCATAGATTTCAGCCTAAAATGAACACACTTTGGCCTTCTTGAAATACAGCTCACACTGAAAAGCAGCCTTGACTGGAGCAAATCAAACTCATACTGACAAAAGACTTTTTCTTATAAATGACAACCTCCTCATGCTTTAAAAAACACTACTACTGCTTTAAAAGCAGTGTGATATAAATGACTACACTACTTTTAAAACATCTACGGCATGAAAAATAACTACTTGGAGTGAGTTGTGGATTTAATAACAGTCACTCAAAAGCAAGCCAAGAAAAAAAATCACTTGAGAATTAATCACAAACACATTTCTTGGTAATGCTCATAGGTCCTTTATCCAGCTCTGAAGTCCACAGCATGAGAGCTCAATCAACTACCAGCCACAGGCATGAAACTGGTCTCCAGAAGATGGAGCCCATTCATTTCACATGGAGGTTTTCTCTTGAACCATCATATACATGATATAATGGGCACATCACTACACGACACCCATGGCCAGTGCAGTGGATTCTAACCTGTTTGACTTGTGTAAAATAACATCCTATCTGTCACAGGTTTCATATGTCACCGGGTGCCCAGTGAACTATAGAGTTGAGTTTCCTGAGTTTCCTTTCGCATGTGTTAACAGGATGTAATGTAGGTGTATCTGAAGCCTGCACAGCATATGTGATGTTTAATGTTGGCTGGCTTTATGAGTGTCTGTTTCATGCTGTCTGAACTCCTCTGCTGTTATGAGATTCTGATTCTCTTATGAGCTCGTGTGTCTGTTCTGTTCTGTTTTTCCTCTTCCATGTTCTTTGATGTTGTTTTGACTGTTTTCTCTTGTTTGTCTCTTTTAATCTGTAACATCAGCCAGCCCTGGGACAGTAGATAGTAATTAGGCTAAATCTGACACATTTACATCATATTGATGTTAACTGATATGTGCTGTGCCTGACAAACAAGTGAAATAATTACAGAAAGTAAAGAAAAAAAATAAGGCTTAGTAATAAACATAATTTTGTGGAGCAATCCTGCGCACACACAAACAGCAGAACGACTTCAGTTTGGTTATGACAAGGTCCAACACTAAAACCCTGAACTGACTAGCAACCACTCAGATTTATCCTCTTGAGGGACTCTCAATTAGGAGCCGCTGTTCTAGTGCCACTCACATGAAAAACAGTTTTAGCTCCATAACTGTTAAGAATAACTAAATGTTCATCATGTAGTTTGCTGTAATCTTGTTCAGACAGTGGCATTCAGTGGTCCAGCAGATACAGAGGCAGTTCCAGTGAATAACGTAATTAATGCAATAAAGCCAGTCCTGGTTTTGTCCCAGCAGACATGCTGTTTGCTTCAATAATTAGACTGAATGCAAATTGTCACTGTTCAACTTGTTGAACAATGGGTCTTTATGGGTCGTAAAGTAATACTTCAGTGAGTCAGGACCATGAACAGAGTAGAATCAATGAGGAAAACTTCTTTCTCTTCTCTCTTTCCATCTCTGTGATTCTTCGGTTCTCTCTCTCACTGGTGGGGAGCAGAGAAGTAAGAGCTGTGTAGCAAACAGCACAATAATCTTTCCAGAGTGTTCAGCAGCTTATTATGACCCGTTATCAGGTTTTATTGTTAGGCCACCTCTAGCAGCCATAGTAATTAAGATGGGAGCAAAGAAAGACATCAGGTAATGTAGTATAAAGAGCCACAAAGTCCACACTGATGAAATCAGGTGACAAAACACACCACTGTTTGTTTCCCATTTGAAACCAAAAGACATTTCTTTTACCCATGACTGTTCCACAATCTTAACTGTGTGTTTATTACTGAAACTATGACAAAGAAGGTCCTACAACCTTAAGGAACCACAATCTTTCCCTATACCTAACCAAGTAGCTTTGTGCCTAAACCTAACCAAACTATGACTCTGCCATAAGCTCAACCACCTGTTTGACAACAAAGGCCTGCTGTTATTCAAGAAGACATTCATTTGGCTGTGTCAGTTGTATCAGTTCTTTGTGGCTGTCTGTATCCAGACTGATACCCAGCCAATATTTCTCTGATGTCATTTGAAAACAAGTTAAATGCATGTTTGGATATTGTTTTGGTGTACTGAATAAGCCAACATGAAAGAATGTTATGTCCTGGGAATTAAAAGAATTTTACCATGGTCTGTAGTAGTGTGCATATAAAGCCGCATAAGCATCACTGGCATCCAGAGCCATGTGACACGTACATGAACAGGAGTCTTGTGTGACAATAAAAGAAGAAGCACGACATGCAGAATGCTGTAATGGCTAAAAGAATCAAAAGATACATTTTACTAGCTGAGCTCAACTCAAAATGCTGTGTCTTCATTTTGAAGTGTATGTCTCTTTGAAGAGCAGCAGTTTTTTGGTTGGTACCTGCAGTGGCATCTATCCATGCAGAGCTTTGATTTCATGTGTCTTACTCTGGATACTTCACAAACCTCAATGTGAACAGCTTTTAGTGCAACTGCAACTTATTTCCATCTGTCAGGTTTAAGTGACAAACATCTAATATCATCAGCACATCCCACTGGGTTTAAGCAGGGAAATGTTGAACTGACTTTTTGTCTCCACTTTTTGTTTGTTGTAATTTGTTTACTCATTCAAACAACTACAGTGATGTACAAAGTTCTTAGTGTGAATCTGATCAATTCGTTAGTTAATTACACTCTGCCCTTTGCTCTGTTTGTCTTTATATTTAGCCACTGGGTCATTAAAAAGACTAAAGAGAAACTAAGAAACAGAAAGCCTTTCTCTCTGAAAACCTATAAAACACTCATCAGCTATCCCACCCAGAATCCTGTGTCAGTATAAACCATGGGTTTCAAATGAACTCGCTTTGCTTGAAAACATTTCAGAAAAAAAAGACCTGCAGTGCAAAACTGTATAATGTTATGCCTGGAAATGTCCCAGAGCAGCATAATATTAAAACTACCCTCCACTGAGTAAACCTTGAATAAAGCAGCTCTTGCTTAAAAAGCAGCTCCTCTGTCCTAACAATCAGCCTGTGCATCTAAATATGGAGATATTTCAGATAAGATTCTGCTGCCGCATAAAAAGATTTGTGATATGAAGAGAGAGCAGGGGAGAGTAACAGAGGTGAGGAGGAAAGGAGGATGAAATACAACAGAGTAGAATAATAGAGTTCTGTAGTTTAGCGACAGTCCAAAGACTTTGGAGCACAAGACAATTTGGTGGAAAAATGATGGTAATAACAGTTTCAGCACAATGAGACAGCCATAAACACACATAATGACAAGTTATGTCTTTTTGGTTACAATTAATAAACTCTAAATATTCTGTATCTTGTCACTGAGTGTTGGCAGTTTTACACTACGTTAGTGCTGGATGTGTTGAAGAAAATGTAGTGCAATGATTCCACAACTGTGAGAGCTAGCATCACCATACTGTAAACACTATACATGTGCAGTATGTCCAAACTTCTTTCAAAATAAGCAGAATCAAAATGCATGTTTCTCAATGAATCAATGAAACATATATGGGAGACGTTCAAACCCAAAACTGGGTTTTGATGCCCAACATTACTACTTTCCTACTCTCCCACCTCTTCTCTCTTTCTCCCTGTCTCACCCCCCATCCTCTCCTCCCTTTCCTTCCTTATCTTGGCAGTGTGTGAAGAGTCAGACCTCTCGCCCACACAAACCATCAATGTTTGCCTGCCAGGACAGAGAAGGAACTGCAACGTTACAGCAGCCTCCTACGCACTCTGCCTCCAAAGTGTAATAGCCAGAGAGATGGAGGGGAAGAGAGGGAAGCAACGATGCTGGCTGATAGGAAAAAAAAAAGAACAAAGGACCAAGAGAGAAGCTCACAGGTGGTTTTAAATTGCAAACCAGTGTTATTACAGAGAACCGGTGCCTGCAACGCCTACCTGACGCATTTCTGTTCCACTTTAAACAGTAAGACAGAGAGTAAGAGGATTTTACTACAGCATAACTTTATCACTTAGCAAACAGTCAAACCAAACTTAAATGCTGTCTGTTATCAAGTTTGACTGTGGTTCAGACAATCGATCAGAATGTCTCCTTGTGGAGGAATTTCATACGCACTGCCCTGGAGGAGACCACAGGGCAGAGCCAGAACACTGGAGGGATTATAGTCCCACTGGCCTGCATGTGAGAACCTCAGAAAGCTTGAGGTAGTATTGGAGAGGGACTACTGGGTGTCTTTAGACACCCTCATCATGGTTGTTTAAGAAATGAGAAGTTGGAGTTAAATAACTTTTTGCTAGCTGAAAGATAATCGCCCATGCAGTAATTATCCAATAGGAGATCCAATAGGAGGCTCTTACCTTTTTGCTCAGTTAAATCCAGATGGCGACTTTTTTTTTGGGCCAGGCAGTGTATTTTCACACCTTATTTTAAGGAAAATAAATCGTTTTTTTCTGCAAAATTTTTTGGTTTCTCATTTTATCATAATAAAGAAACCAAAGAACCCCACACTGGTCGGATCTGTGTGGTCCTTTGGTTTCTTTACTGTCAAGAGTTTTTGATTCAACACAACTGTCAATACAATTTTACCGTTAGCAAGTATTTTACTTTAACTGTTACCTGTTAGCTGTCCAACAGCTTTGCCCTAGTGAAAATATGTGTGAAACAAGAGAAGTTTCCTGATGTCTGGACTCCAACCTTAACGTTGGACCTAACACTTGGCTAAAACTTTGTGAACAAGACTAAGATTCTGAACAAGCATTCAGTGTCATTAATATTGAGGTGTGGAGGTTCAATTCCGATCCCTATGTAAATTCATCCAGCCTTAACGCTGCTCTCCTTCCTTTCTTTATCTTTTTTATACTATGTACAATACAAGGAAAAACTATCAGGTTGGTGTTTTTGTTCTGGCCAGGTAATCACTGAAGGTACTGCTCCCTAGATTTATGTGTAAGTTCGGTATGTATCCTTCACAAATCCTTTACCAATTTAGTCTCTCTATCTGTTTCTCTCTCTTTCTGTCTATGTATCTCTGAAGCCTCCCCTCTCTCCTCTCTCTCCAATAATGTATTCATGCTTTCAGAAAGGCAACCTGTCATTAAGAGAAAGAAAGGCCTCATGGGGCCAACTAGCTGCTTCCACCATCTTCTGCTTTCACACGCTACTTACATTCAGCCAGACATACAGCTGGAAAACAAAGAAAGGCAGGCAGAGAAAAACATAGAGAGAGTAAGATGACATAGAAAGGGTTGAGGAAGAGAGAAGAAGCGGTAGAGGAAACACAAAGGGATAGAGAGAGAGCTCAGAAATAATGGGTTGTGGTTACACCTGCGTTTTGGTATGTGTGTAAAGTGTGAGAGGGCTGAATTGATTGCCATATTTAGTTTCAAACAGACAAACATTAAATATTCATGAAGTTCCATTTACTAAAGAGACCAACAAATGTGTGCGTGTGTCTGTGTGGGAGGGATGGTGGGGGTGATACACAGAATTGCTTCAGATTAACATTGTGTAGTACATGCTAACATGGAAATAGACAGTGTGTTTAAGTATTAACTCATCTTTGATGTGTGTGTTACACCAGTGCCAGGAGTTGAAAGGAATAAGTGATTCCCCACCACTCCATGTACAGATGGAGACATCATAAGAGCCTGCTTTTACTGCATGGCCCTGACACAGATCTGTTGGCTTGATGTAAGCTTCAATTTGATATTATTTACACAGATGACAGCCTTGGGTGAAATGTGTAGTCTCAAGACTGTTGTTAGAGCAAGACCTCTATTTCTTCATATATGGGGCTGGTATTGTTCTTTCAGATGTCTCCGTATTATGTTATAAGTGGCTGGAGTGTCAGAGACACTCAGGAGGATTTTCTCCAAACACAACATTCCAGTTCGTTTTAGGTCTTGTAACACTCTAAGACAGAAACTGGTACATGTCAAAGACAAAATTCCCAAAAACAAGCCAAGTGCTGTCATCTATGCAGTCACATGCAGCGAGGAGTACATAGGGGAGACTAAACAACCACTCCACAAACGCTGGCCCAGCACAGACAATCTAACTCCTCCGGTCAAAACTCAGCCGTTCACCTGCATCTCAAGGAGAAGGGACACTCCTTTGAAGACAGTGAAGTCCACATTTTGGACACTGAACATAGATGGTTTGAAAGGAGTTAAGGAGGCCATCTATGTCAAAATAGACCATCCATTACTCAACAGAGGGGGTGGTCTAAGACACCAGCTGTCACCCACCTATAATGCAGCTTTGGGATCCCTCCCCAAACGACTATCCCATCTACACCTGGGCTCATGTGACTCTAACGCTTAGTTTCTACGATCAACCTAGGTTCCTTCAGGTGCTACTTGAGGCAGCCCAGCAGGCACCACCCAAGGTGTGAACGGTTCCACCAAGTGGTTTCAATTGCTCCAATTGACCCGGGAAACAGTCAAGAATGACCTTTCACTCAAGGTTCATTTACCAGCTTTTCCAGAGCTGCGGCTGCTAAGATGCTGTTGAAACCTTTGGAAAAAGCCAGTAAGAGGACCTTAGCCATTTGTCATGAGGGTGACTGTGTTATGAGATAATTTCATGGAAAGAGATTTTGTTCCTCAGGATTCATCCTCGGTGAATATCTTGAAGTACTGAAACAAATCTAGAGGTGAAAGTTTCAGTGTTATTACTGAAAGAACATAAAGCCCTCAAGGAAACATTTTACATTTCCACTGAAGTTCAGCAGAAGGTCAGCCCCAAACACTGGCTGCCAGAGGGACACACTGTCATCACCAGCCTTCAGGATCTTCTATCATCTATTAAAATCAATACAGAAAACACTGTGATCATTTTGTACAGGACACGGAGCACTCTGGCTTGAGTACCATGCATGTCAAGAACAAAAATCAGCTATAACCTCAATCCAAGCTTCGCTGCAACAGACAGAAGCACAGTGGAGGGAGAGAGGGGAGAGACAACCAGTTGAGAGGAGTTAGTGAAGTATTTTTACAGCCTTTAGATGTATCTGACGTGAAAATGACTGTAACCTCTGCTTTAATGTACCATGATTCTACTGCACAGCCAGACACACATGATGGAAGACCAGCACAGTTTCCAGACTTCCGCCCCATGGAGCTGGATGAGTCAAAGATTTAGATTTAGAAGTTTTGGAAGATTCTGTGATTCCTCGTATTTTAAATCTCCAATTATTTATTTGCTCTCTGCTTATATTTCAGAAACTCTGAGACACTAAGTTATGTAAATTTAAATAATAGCTGGGAAAACTGAGGCATTCTTTTGACCAGCAGTGTATGTCTCAGAACCACATCTGTTTCTGGACCAGATTCAACCCTGCTGCAAATCAATAAGAGCAAACTAACTACTGGGAGGAAATGCATAGAAATAATGAAATAATACTTAAAATGTGAATAAAATATTTGAATTAAACACATTCAACCTTAAAAGACATAAAAAAATATTAGGAATATCACTCTTTAGGCAAACTTTGAACTTGGGAGATTCAAATGTGGGGAAAAATTAAATATTCAAAGAGTAGCTAGCGGCTCAATTCAAAATTTACAGTCCATAAGCTCAAAAGCCCATCTGAAGTGGTTTGCATCGTGGTCCAGCAGAGGGCATTCTCAGTCGTCCTGATGTATTTTACCCTCAGTATTCAAGCGGACACTAGTGAGGAAAGCTGTGCTGATTGGATAATCATGACACCCAATATTTTGGGTTCTTCACCGTAGATGATAAAACAAAGATCTTGCTGTTTGTCTACCTTGTAAAAAGCAACTGGCTGAATCCACAATCACAACAGATCTGAGGAGCCAGACTCTACTAGCCAAAAACCAAGTGAGGCAGCGGAGACACCAAGAACAAATGGGTCAACGTCACCTGCACAGAGTTATCTGACAGCCTACTTTTCACCACACTCATCCACAGGAGCATCACCAGAAACTCATAATGAGACCATCACCCATAAGATAAATGGATTTATATGAAGGATATTGAGCCCATTGGCTTTGTTTCAGGAGAAGATTTTTAAGATAATGACTGAACTGGAGCCATCTATCTGTTCCATTAGCTACACCGCTTATCCGTTACAGGATTGTGGGGTGGCTGGAACCGATCCCAGCTCACACTGGGGGAGAGGCAGGGTACACCCTAGACATGTCACTAGTCAATCACAGAGGCTGACAGCCAGTCTAACTTACATTCAGACTTACAGGCAATTTAGAACTGCCAGTGAACCTAAACTGCATGGTTTTGGTCTGTGGGAGAGAGCCAAAGCACCCAGAGGAAACCCACACAGGCACAGCGAGAACAACTGCCACACAGAAAGGCCCTCACAAGCCACACTGTCTGAACCAGGAACCTTCTTGCTGTGAGGCGACAGTGCTAACCACTGTTAGCACTGTCTCCTCACAGCCTTGCCTCATAGTATCAAACTGACTGTTTGAAAAATGTGACAGCTCTAGTATTTAATATGGTTAAAACATGAATGTCAGTAAATCAGTCTAGTCAGTATAAATGAATCTGATTCTTAGAGTATCTACTGTCCACAGCTGCTTCGCACTGTATGAAGAGTTTCTCCCTCAGTTCATTAAATTCCTGCAGCATCTGAAGCCAGCGGGACACACGTTGATAAATCTGCGGCCTATGATTACATGTCAGAGCACAGTGACATTATGCACCACTGTCCGCTCTGTTTACCTTCATGAAATCACATTCAAACATTCAAACTACACACTGCATCACAGGCATGTTGACATGCTCCACTGTGACTGGCACAGCTGTTTCAGATCTATGAGAGGGATCAGATTGACTTCAGCCAGCTGTTTAACACTACGTGATGCTGCACACACACAGCTCAAAACAGCAGGTGAAAATACTCACACAGTCTGTGAGCCCCACGATCCACCACTTTGTTGTGGTCGTTGCATTTGCATGATTATGAAAGGGCCCTAGACTCTTTCTGATTAAAGTAATATAGTTCTGCAGGGAAAATGGAAGAATTTAAGACACTCGTCTAGAAACATCATCACTTGAGTCACCCCATAAAATACATTTTAAGTGAACCTAGAGAGACGTAAGTAGGATGGGCAGCAAAAGGATTGAGAGGGAAAGACAGAGAAGGACAGAGTTTAAAATATTCAAATAGAGGAATGTTAGAAAGGTAGCAAGAGAAAACTAGAATGAAAGAATTGGAGGGAGTGAGAGACAGTCAAAGATCTATTGGTTTGATATAGACAAAAAAAAAACAATAGGAAAATGTGGAGCAAAGTTCTATGGACCGGTAAAACAAAATGTATTAATTATATCACTGCTGGCAGAAGCAACATGATGACTGCAGAGGTGTACAGGAGAATTCTGCGCTCAGATTCAGCCTAATGCATCAAAACTTGATTGGATGGCATTTCATCATTCAGCGGGACAATAATCCTAAACATACAGCCAAAGCAACCAAAGGGCTTTTCAGGGTGAAGAAGTGGGATACCCTTGACTGGCTGAGTCAAACACCTTATCTCAGTCCTGAAGACCGGACTAAAGGCACAGAGACTCCCACAACATATCCGTATATCACAGGTGACAATGAGTGAACCAGCTGCAGTTTTTAATAAAAGTAACAACAGAAGACCTTAGAATGGACACCTTATGGGTCGCATCATGATTTATGGGGGTGAAATGCTGTATCTAACATAATACAATAAATCATTTTCATTTTACTATTGAATTTATACTTTTAGGGCAGATTAGCTAATCAACTAACATGAAGGACAAAGGTCTGGATAAAAAGAGACCAAATCAAGTTTGAAAGTACATATGAAGAAAAGCTGCCTTATGAAAATTTGACCTTTAATTGCATTGCCTTTCCTTCTGTCTGTCTTCTCTCCTCTTTCTCCATCCCCCTGCCTTTACTTTACATTATACAGTTACCACCTTAAAGCATTTCGACAGCAGTGAGTCTCTTTTTATCCAGGCATGCTTTCATTTTTCAAAGCCCTTCAGTATGTCCTGGACTTTCGTAAGTACTGCAAAGGTCTAAATAAGATTGACAGGGAACACACACACACATACATACACACAAACACAAACACACACACACACACACACACACACACACACACACACACACACACACACACACACATACACCACATTCGGATGCACTTTTGAAGTTACTTACTGGTGTTTGAAAACAAGTAGTATCCCCAGATTTTGGGGAAAGAGGGAAATATGTGAAAAAAAGGAGGTTGATTGCTTGAAGCAATCATCTTAATTAATAATGAAAAGCTTTAAATTATAAAAAGAGTGTGATGTGGGAGGAAGACAGTGGGTTGGAGGCAAACCTTGCTTCTTTCATATTCTCTCTAAGAACTATTTCTCTCATGTTCCACACACACACACACACACACACACACACACACACACACACACACACACACACACACACACACACACACAGGATCTGTTCCTTTAGTAGAGAGTAACAGCATGGAGGCTAGATGATTCTGCAGGGCATTCCAACACAGCAGAAAGCTTGGGGGGGATGTGTGTAAGACAGAGAGGGAGAAAGAATGAGGACAGAAGCATCTCTGCAGTGCAGCTGCGTGATTTCATCTCTTCTCTCACTGGATCTACACTTTCTGCCTCTGCTTCAAAACAGCTAAACCGGTTCCTGTCCAAAAGAGGACGAATTATTGACTGCTGGAAATTTCAAACCCAAAATGATCAGGTTTAAATCCTACTGTGAACAGTGGCACAATGCCTTAATCTTACAATACATTTTACAGATGGGTGAAAATTTAAATCTGCTTCCCTGTAGGTCACAGGCCTCACTGAATGGTTTAATGAGGATGAAAATGCTGTGAGTCATGTGCCAGCTAAACACCTGTGGGAGATTTTGGAGGACTGTTTTGAAATGTGAACAGACTTAAGGATTACTGAACACTACAAAGACTGCTCACCCTACACATAATAGCTGCTTCCACCAACATACACAGATGTTTTTAGTCTTAATAGTCAGAAAGGAGCACATCCTGAATAGTTAAGCAAATACAGAAACAACACACTCAACCAATTAAAGCCTGTGTGAACCGTTCACAGTTCAGGTGTGTTCCTGCACAAAAACAGAAATAGGTATATTTTCCTAGTAATTAGTTTTGTTCTTAGTATTATTTGTCCCACTCACACATATGATGCCATGATATCTGCTAGCTTACTTTATTTTTTTCCCATGTGAGATTCCCAGAGAGTGGCAAGGCTTTTGGAAATTTTACAGACAGACTTGCTTTGAGTGTGAATTTTGAAGATTTTTAAGATTTTGTTCACACCTCACTTGTTCTGACTTTACATAGAACTTGGATCTTACTTTTGTAACTTTTCTCAGCCACAGTACCATTGTGCCAGCCAGTAATCATGTTTCAAAAGTGTGTTGTCCAGAAACATGGCTTTATATTCATTCTTCATCCTCAAACAGACTATACATTGCGTGGAATAATCTATATTTCAGTGAGAGGAAAGGATAGATACCCCTACATATAAGCTGTTTTCACATAGAAACCATTGTTGCATAAAACAGACTGTGTTCAGCTTAAAATTCAATGTAAAGGGCACACAGGCAGAAAAAAGCCCAACTGAACTCCTATTCCTATTTAAAAAAAAACAGGATAACAATCAGGATTTATTTAGTGTAAAGCAGAGCTGAACAAGTGCAAGGGCTATTAGCCAAGGTAACCATGGCAACCACTATGCGCCCACATAGGCATTCCGTCAGCTGTCCTCCACAGTTAGTTTGTATTCAGCTGCAGGAAACACACTCGGGGGAGCTGTCCAGTGCTGAACCTTTGTGGTTCTGCAACAAACCTAAACCAATTTCTGCTGCAAAGGAAATGAGGGGATTCCTGAATACCATCATCACAGGATTAAAAAGGTAGCAGTTATCAAATCACCGCATAGCAACAAGAAATATCTGTGCAGTATTGAAAAGACGATCATATACACATACACAAGAGTTACTTAAAGCAGTCAGTTACACTGCTTAAATACTACAATGCCAAAATGAAACTGATTGTTCAGTATGTACTGAGTAATTCATGGTTTTGTTCTAGATTCTTTCAGGCTAACTGGCTGGCCTCCTGACAGCTACTTCAAAGAGAAATCTACTTGTTCCAGTTCTATAACTTTATGTTAAACAGCTTTGTAGTGAAGATACTCCTCCATCTGTTGAATTCCACTCAGAGATAACACGATTGGTCAGACTCAGAAATTCCCAGGATCTGCCAAATGGCTTTATCACCTTTCAGAATCAACACTGGCTACACATGAAACACCCTGTAGAGGCTGATGTACTGACATGATAACAAAGCCAACAGCAGGATGTGAACTTACTTCACAAGCTTCTGAGGTCATCCTTATTGGACTTCATGAGACAAGGTGGAAATACTCTGGCCTCCAGTACCACCAGAAGGACATCAGAGCTATCTCTGATCAGGAAATATCCTTTAACACCCAAACATAACAAGCTTCAAGAACTGCCTTTTTTCATCTGTGTAACATTTCAAAAATCAGACACATCCTGTCTCAAAAAGATACAGTAAAACTTGTCCATGCTTCTGTTACTTCAAAGCTGGATTAGTGCAATTCCAACAAGCCTCCAAAGACTCTCCAACTGACCCAAATTGCTGCAGTGCAAATACTGACAAGAACTAGGAAAAGAGACCACATTTCTCCTGTGTTAGCTCTTCTGCATTGATATTCTAGAATAGAATTTTTATCATTATAATTAGTGATATTTCTAGTCCTATTATCTTCTTATTATTAGTCTCGATACTCATATTATGTGGAATCTGCACTGTACTATGTTCTCTTTCCACCTGTACCAAGTACCATTATGCTATAACAATGACTGACCTTGATGATGTAATGCAAACAGTCAAATTTTAATTTGACAGTTACTAGTTTTATTTACTGTAATTTAAATGCATAAAGAACAGTGTACAATGCACAGTAGACAGCAGTGGAAGAAGTATTCAGATCCTTCCTTAAGTAATAAGTAATGTAATACAAATGTAAAAATACCCCATTTACAAGTAAAATTACTGCATGAAAAACAACCACTCTATATACCGTTTTATAAACAGGGATACTAGATAAATCTGATTAATGCCAAATAAATGTAAAAGAGCAGAATATTACTTACAATTGCGTGAAACGTGAGCTAACGCCTTCTATACTAAGCTAACGCTACTGGTTCAGGTGTCTAGTTACGTACTGTTTGAAAAAAAGGGCGTGGGGGCTGAGTCCTTCTTGTCCTTCTTTCTTCTGTTTTTCAGTCCTTACTTCCCCCATTTGTTCATCTCCCCTGACTGAATTTAAAAACCCGTCAAATCGCCATCACGAAGCAAAACAACGCGCTAAAGTAGATAATTGAGTCGGGCGCGCTAGCTTACCATGCTAGCTAACCATTGGTGCAAACATGGGCGCAACCATGTGTACCGTTGCCAGGGGGAGTCACACACTTCTGTTTTCCTTAAAAGGAAAGGGAAATTAATTGAAAATAAATAAGAAATGACAAGAAAATGATCATTTTACTTTCAGAGCTTATGTTATATCTAATTATATTATAATCTGTGGTTCTATTGTTCCATTATGCTAGAAATAGGCCTACCAGTTTAATAACAGTTTTTAACAATAACAAAAGACATATTTCAACTTAACTTGCTTTTGAACCATTACACTGTGGGCTTGGATCGTGAGATAGATTAAAAGTACTGAAATAGTACAGACGACAATAGGCTAGGAAAGCTGATTCTTTTTGTTTCTGCAAATAAACCATGACTCAGTTGTGTTTTATTATGCAGTATCATAAGCAGTTTCTCAATCTACTGGTCACCTTTGTCTTATACCTCGGTAATGATAAATACTTAAACATGAGGACAATATTGTTCTCTTAAGCATGATACTCCACGCAAAATACATTTAACCATAGTAAATGTACCATAGAGTAATTGTAAGCTACAGTATGCTGAGAAAAGATGGTTGACCTGTGGTGAGATTCCACCCTGCACAGATTTAAGCACATTAATCACATAAAATATCTTATTCATCCTTAATTCAGAAACTAACAGCTGAGTGTAAATTCTTTACTCATGAAATAAGCAAAAATTCCTTTTGAACAAACAGAACTCAACAAATTCAGATCATCTGACACAACAGCACAACACTCAAGGAATCTATGATGAAGCTTCCTGAAACAACAAATCTGGTCAGTCATCAAGACTGCATCCATCCTCCCAGTATACCGGGAAATCTGCTTTCAGCGTGACTGATGGGCAGTCAGGCATCACCCACATCATGGGGGTCACAGGATCAGCACCTTGGGCAGTGATCATCACACACATTAACACATTGAGATAAACATTAACGTTAATTAAGTGTGCTCTGGAGCAGCAGCTGCACACTTAGATAACTGAGCCAAACACAGTACCAGCAAAAAGCAAAACACAAATCACTAAATCACCGTCACTAAATGGTTAAAGTCACTGCTCACCGTGCGCAGGAGACAGGGAGACAGCTGTGTATGGATTAAGACCTCGTTTTACCTACACTTGGTTTGCTGTTTACGACCAAAGTGATACACGGAAACAAAGCTGTCAGTGTTTTGGTTTTGTTTCAGACTGTGAAAGATGGAATAAATGTATGATGTCTGTTGTGGCTTTGACTTGTGACTCTGAGAAGTATGGGCATGAATGCTGATGAGATGAGTTTTGTTGTTTATCCACAAACAGTGATGCATTCTGGTTATCTTCCATTACAGTTGAGCGTGTTATTTGATGGAGAAAGGATGGACTACCTGTTTTTGGAAATAATAAATAATGAGTTCATTGCCTTTTTTTAGGTAATTAGTCCAGTCATAATAGCATAGGGCCTTTGGTTTAAATGTTTTACTCAGTATGATCATCACATCCCTGATGATGAATGATATGCTGAATAAAGTACATATGTGAGTACACATGTAACAGTTCAGTGTAAAAACTGTTTTCCTGAATTGTAAGTGATAACATGCAGGGTTCAAAAGGTAAGTTTGCTTTAAATGATATCATACTTTTCAACAGGTTCTTTTACTACCTTGGATAATAACATGGTATATCTTCTGACAGTCCATATAGTATAGCCAGGGAGAAGGATGGATCTGGTGTCTGTGTTTTTATTACCAAACCCCTTGGTGCACTCCACTTGAAGTTTCATCTATAGTAAAAATGGCTCCCTGTCTCATTCTATAGCAGTCTGGCTCTGCAGCACTGCTTGGGGCTGTGATTGTGCTATAATCACTGTGGCTCTAAAAACATAATTACCACAGTCTTCAGTGTAATAGCAGCATATTTCAACTCCATTTGGGGTTTCTGAAACATTTAAATCAGTAATTTAAAGTTACAATCCAATTTAAGGGCTCACTTACCTCACTCTCCCTCTCTGTCACTTTTATCTCTCTCCCTCATCTTAACTCCTCCTCTCCTGCCTCCTCTTACCTTACATCTCTCTATCCATTTCAGCATCAGCATCCTGTTATCCTCAGTTCTGACAGTTTCTCTTCTTCCTTTTCCCTCAGTGTTTTCCTTCTGTCTTTTCTCTTCTTACAAGTTTGTATTTTTAAAAGAAGTGGTATTTTGCTTTTTCCTTTAGTAAATAAAAAGCATTCACACAGTGCTTTTCCAGTCTTATTGACTACGCATTAGTGCTTTACACTACAAGCCACATTCACCCATTCACACACACATTCATACAGCACTTCTCACACACACACACACTGATGCTACATAGGGGGCAATTTGGGGTTCAGTGTCTTGCCCAAAGGCACTTCAACACGTGGACAGGAGGAGCTGGGGATCAAACCACTGACGTTCTCTTTCCTACAGGAGGAAAGAGAACATAGCACAGTGCACAGTCACATAATAATAATAACCCTAATAATAAGAAGAGGAAGATAATAATAAGACTAATCATAGGACTAATAATAAGAGTAACAATAAGAATAGTACAACTAATGATAAGAAGACAGGACTAATAATAATAGTTAATGAGACTAATAATGAGGCATTAGGTGGCCCATTATTAGAATAGTACAACTAATGATAAGAAGACAGGACTAATAATAATAGTTAATAAGACTAATAATGGGGCATTAGGTGGCCCCCCAGACACAGATCCAGTTTCTACAGCTCTGAAGACTGAGCAACAGTAGAGAAGATAGTTTTGTTCTTGTCTCTCACAAGAACAAAAATACAGGAAAGAGAAGAAGCTGAGTTAGTAACAATAATAATAAAGAGGGAGAGAAAGAGGAGAGAAAAGGAGCTCAGTGCATCATGGGAAGTCATCCAGCAGTATAGGCCCATAGCAGCTTAACTAGGGGATGGTTCAAGGCAAAACCTGAGCCAGAACTAACTATAATCTTTATAGATGGGAGACAAACTGTCTGAATATAAATCAGGTTTTACAGCTGTTTGTAATGTTCCTGTGTTTGAAGAAAAATCAGTGCTGGTTGAGGGCAGGAGGTGATCATTTTTGTCTCCAATATTCAGAATTTCATCATTAAAGAAACTCATCAAGTTGTTACTGCTGAGAGCTATAGGAATACATGGATCAGTAGAGCTATGACTCTCTGTCAGCCTGGATACAAAGCTGAAAAAAACCACATCATCTGTTCCCTCCAAAACCATTTTACAATGCCAGCGTTGTCATGATTACAACAATTAACAATTTTCCTGTGTGTATTAAGACAATATTCAGGTAAATGGACTGTAATTTAGGGCTCAGTATCTTACCCTTCAACATGCAGACTGGAGGAGCTCTGAGACTCTGCAGTCTGCTGGGCCACAGCAATCGGGAGAACAATGAACAATGAAACAGGCTTTACTTACTCTAATCATTCTTCATGTTCATACTTTTTTCATACATTTCATACATACATTCATATTTTTCAACACTGTGATACAAACAGTATGATAGATTATTTACTACAACCAGATAAACTGAATTAGCTTTGATTCACTTTTATTTAGTTTTTGGTCTTTTCCACTAAATATATCAAGCACTGATCAGGAAAGACCTGTTGCACATTATCATTAACATTACTATTATTAACTCAGTATCTAAACTAGTTGTAGTGGTTTTGCTTCTTTTCTGTGGATTTCCTCTTGTGGTTTGCTGTCAGGGCTTCCTCAGCCATTTCCTTTTAAGATATTACACACAGTTATATTCACTTACAATGAACCAGTTCCCAGCATTATGGCTCCAGATGACTCTTCACTTTGGGGTCCTTTTACCCAAGTAATGTGACCCTAAAATACAATTATGTATCTAAAAATTCCAACATGAATTCAACCTAATATGACTCACCTGTGAAGCAGTGTTACACTGTCTACCCACTGTTCCTACCACCTTACTGTGAGACCCGGAGTCTATTACAGTTTATATCATCAGTCACTCTCACTGGTTGACAAATGTTCAAAGGAGTCCATAAAAGACACCAGACGTGATGTTCGGATAATGATGGAGGACATGCTGTTTAATTCTTAATGGCACGGCAGCAGAAGCTCTGAGGCTGTTCATCTTATCACGAGACATTAGTCCACTCACATATGAACACGCTTCTGTATCTGCAGCCATTTTCTAACCTGCTTATAGCTGTGATTTAAGATTTATTGCACCTGCATTCATTGTTGAAAGCTCATGTTACACTTTCTCACACACACACAGAGATGACTTTTCATGCCGTGAATTGTCATAAACAATGAGGAAAAGTTACAGTGAGCTTTTTATTTATTCACTGTACAATACAGTGTTTGGCCTTTTTCTGCATCATTGCCACAATGCTTTTGGGAAAGGTATTTATTTGCCTCCTCCTCCTCTGTTTTTTTTTTTTTTTTTTGACAAATTTGGGGTCCAGAGCAAGATATAAACTTTGCCAATTTTTGGTCCACAGATTCAATTCAGTTCAATCTCAGTTCAATTTTATTTATACAGCGCCAAATCATAACAGAAGTTATCTCAAGGCACTTTCCATATAGAGCAGGTCTAGACTGTATTCTTTATAATATTAAAGATGATGATGATTCATATTCATTTGTGACCTCCTGATCTCCACTGTCTTTAAAGTCACCTTCAGGCCAAAATAACAACTACTGGTAAAGCTGTAAAGGTGCTGAATAACTAATGGATTCAAGAGGCAGGACACATTCAAAGTGAAATGAAAATGAATCTGCTGTAGGATGAACAAACTGAGGAAAGGTGCAGTTGAGGCTGAAAATGTTTGAACTTAATCAACTTGGTTTCCAAGCAACAAGCACCTCTCTTTATCTCCTGATACAAAAATGGTAGAGCTATCAATGCAAATGTTATATCCTTTGTACTTTGGATTATATCTGTTGTTTAGTTGGGGGGTAAAATGGTAAAAGGGCTCAAATTAGAAATAGAGGGATTTTTTTTCCTGGACATCACACTTGTAATAACTCTAAATTTAAATGGCTCTTTATCTCACATAAATACTGTATCTACTTCTCAAGTCCCTTGCTGGAGAAAGTTCAGTATCAAGTATCTTCTTAGGCAGAAGGTTCAAAAAGGATATGTTAATCTGTTCACGTACAAAAGAAAACAGCGATCTGAACAACAGCCATGCGCGTGTGTGTCCTGTGTTCAAACACACTAAGCGTCTGCCCAGATGAGAAACTCCACGATGAACCGTGGACAACTCGGACTGCTTTAAGCCAAAACAGAACAGAATGAGTGTAACTGGAGGACAGCAGTGCTCAGAGCAAAGTGAAGATCTCCCTTAACGAGACCAAATTTAAAAAAACACATTTGAATAAAAGCCAGAGCGTTTTACATGCCATTGCTTTTGGTTGTGAGGGCACAGGCAAAATTCGATGCTACAGGCGGAAAGGTTTAACATTCCTGTCACAGCAGGCTGGTGAAACGTCTTCATTTAAGGAAACCAGCTCAGAATTTTACCTGCTAACAAACTGCTCAGTGCAGGAAGTCAAACACTGACAGCAAAAACATCAGCAGAGGAGGACATGCTGGATTCTTAATGAGGCTGTGAACAGTCAGTACATATGCTGGTGAAGATGTTCACCCCTCTCAAGACCAAAGCATGTGGAGAATTACCAGCATCTTTCATTTGACACCAAACCTTTGAACGTCATATGAAATGTCTCACAGACAGCTCTACGGGAACACTGCTCCTGAATGCTCCCCTGGCTTTTATTCAGGACTTCAAAAAGTTTACAGTAAAAGAGTGTAAAGTGTAAAAGCACTTGATTAAAGTTGCAGTTGAACTGAAAGAATTTGAAGTAGCAGTTAAAGTGAGAGCACGCAAAGGACTTGAAGAGCCAGTTGAATTGGAAGCACTGAAAGGAGTTAGACAGTTTAAAAGTCAGTTCAAGTGTAAACACAGAGAAGTTTAAAGCTACGCTGAAGCTTGTGTCAGTGGAGGTGAAGGAGCTGAGAGGTTAAAGTCGAGTTGAGGCACTGAAGTAAAATGAAGTGGTAGTTTGAAACATAAGTGCTGCACTTGATATTTTACAGTTAAAAGAAGTCAAAATGCCGGTTGAAGTTAAGATACTGAAAAAAAGCTGAAGAGCCACTTAGAATCCAAGCACTGAAAGGAGCTAAAGTGTCAGTTAAGGTTTAAGCATTCAGTGTGTATAAGCACTACCACATTAACTCATGTGTTAATGTGTCAGCTGATGTGTTAGTGTCAGTCCAACAAAACCAGTAAAAAGCAAAACTCGTTAAATCCAAAGTCATGTTTAAATTCCATTCACACAGTAAATGGACTCACTGAGACTTAATACTGGATGATTTGGACGCTTGAGGCCTGCTTCAAGCTTGTTGTGAACCAAAGCCGGCTCAGGTGTTCTGCAGCCAGGTTCAGCCTGGATCTAAACATACTGGAAGTTAAGGTTGGCTGGGAGCCAGAGAGAGAGAGAGACTGATGGTGGCAGACAGAGGTTTGTGTGACCATCTTATCAACACAACAGGGGTTCTGGCTGAACAAATTGCCTTCTCTGTTCACTGTGATTAGACTGCAACTAACGCACACACGTGCGCACACACACAAATACACACACGGTCATCCACACAGTCACAGTCACACTCTGAAGATGATGTGTTGGCAATCAAAGACTGGCAATTAGAGTGACATTTCCAGCCTTTAGTTGAGAATCGTCCGTCAAAGATACTGTGTGTGTGTGTGTGTGTATGTGTGCGCTCATCCGTGTGAACACAAACATGCGAGGATGTGTGCTTGTGCTTTCTGCAGGTGCTTCCACCTCCAGAGCTGTAGAGTCTGGATCTGTGACTGCGGGCAACCTAATGCCCCCATTATTAGTCTCATTTAATATTATTAATAGTATTAATAGCGTATGTTGTATTATTATTATTGTTTGTCTTATTATTTTACATCTTTATGACCTGCACTGTGCTATGCTCTCATCCCTCCTGCTTCTGTTTTTCTCATTGTCTCCAGAAATGAAATGCTGATTTATTTAGTTTTTGACCACTTGGGGGCAGTAGAGTCAGTTGCTTATACATTCTTTAAACCCACAGACACATTACCATTCATTTGAAAGGGTGTTTGAGTCCACCTGATGAATCTCCATGTATAGTCCAGTATTCCCTCTCTTTTAGCTCTGTTTTTGGTCTCCACCAGTTCCTCAGGGAAATATCAGGCTCTTCAGCTGCTGAATGCTCCACTCTGTTCACCAGCTGCTCTCTGACTGTGCCTGTCTGCTGTTTAGTTGCTGAGCAGGTAGTGTACACGGCTTTATCAGAGCTGTTTCTTTTTTCTTTGGAAACAATACTGATACAAAACAATGAGACTTTAAAGTTTAGTAGAGCTGAGAGGAACAGCAGAGTTTGTGGTAATTTGCTTCGGGATCATCACTAATAACTTTTTTTGTTACACGCAGTCATTTAATCCATCCAATGCTTCCGCTGAAAGGATTCATTTGTACGCTGTTCATCTTGAAAACATTTGGTTGTGATCAAGATAACTACTGAGTTAGAAAGGACACGGTCCTAACAACAGCTTCAGAGAAACTTTAAGCCAGCTTTGAGGAACTGAGAGTTCCAGACTTGTGTCAGATCATTATTTAATTCAAGCAAACTCTGTTTAAACTCTCTTTATGTTTGAAAGACAATCTTATGCTAAAGAATAACAGCAATAACCAAAGGTAAAGAGGAAAAATTAGTTGAGATTTGGATTTGAGGAGAGAAGAAGGACGTCTCATTGTCACTCACTCTTTGTCTTTCAGACACACATATACTGTAAGCATAGAAATGATGTTTGTGTGCATGACCCCATTTCCCTATGTCTGTAGTCGACAGTAAGGTGTGACGGAATAAAAGAATATGAACAATTAATTTTTTGGGATTTGGCAGAGAATGGTGGCGCATGTCAGCAGTGGGCTGTAAGAAATATGACGGACTGTGAGTGCAGTCAAATAAGCTTACATTTTCTAATAGTTTTAATATCTGGTACGGAGTGTATCACCATATTTATGGTGCTGGCATGAGGTTATGACATTTTGTTACGAAGCTGTAAGCTGCCATTTTAGTATAAAGAGGAATGTAAGATATGGCTGCAGCTAAAGTGTCAGTCCAGTTACAAAACCATTTGTGGACCAGACCACAGATTTTCCTAAACCTTAACCAAGTTCTGCCAGTGCCTAAACATAACCATAAAAGATGAATGATTCTGTAATCACTACAAGATGATACTGTACTGCCAGGTCAGATAACATGGCAGAAAACAAATAATTTGACATTTTACTTAACATGTCCTCATTATGTTAATAGGAAACATAATCTGGTCACAATGATGTTTTATACAAATGTACTAGTTGCAAATTATTTGTATATAAATGTATTTCCCGGGCCTCGGGGTTGGTATGCAACAGTTGTGTGGTAGCTTGAATGAGGTTTGGAGAAGGTGTTTGTGTTTCAGTACATTATCCCTGAAAAAACTTTTCTCCACACAGCAAAGAGGCGACTTCCTTTCCTGTGTGGCAGCTGTATTCAAACCTTTAAAAACCCTTAATTTGCAAGTCAGCCTGTTGAAAGCATCACAGTTACGTTTGGATGATCGTAGAGGGTAAACACACCCACCTCTCAAAATGTGTAGTAAGGGTGTGTAGAGTAGAGTTTACACAGGTCAGTGCTGCTGATTATTTTGCTAGGTGGGGCTGCAGGCACACAGGATCTCTGCTTTCAAAGACAAATACAGCCTCTTCTGGCTGAGTGTAGTATGGATTCAAAACACCTGAGTGACCTGAGAACTGCCCTGACCTGAAAACCGTTTACATTTGTTACATTATTTCACCAAGACAAATGTAATCTGAGAGGCAAACACACTGAGACTGAATCTTGTGAACAGAAGCTGCACTTCCCACACAGACTAAACCTGGATGTCTGTGACAGCTCAGATATTTAGCTTCACTTCTAAATAACTGAGAGAAGCAGGCCTCTGTGTCAAACAGACTTCTGTTAAAGACAGGAATTGATTTCCAAACCTTCCTGTTTCTACAAGTACATTTCTGCATATTCTTTTAAGAAGTCACCCCGATGCCTTGATAAATTCAGTTTGCTGTACATTTCCACAGTATCAGTCCATCAGTACAACAACAGCCTCAACTCATGCTCATCACTCTACTACTCTCACCTCCTCTTTCAAACAGTTACTTGCAATTAGTTCTGCTTTGCCATTTTTTAAATGTATTTTTTTGTTGATGCTATATTGTCAATGAAATATAACACTTCCTGTACAGACATTTCACATTAAACTCCTTCCTGTCCTGTTCACACACAGCGTGTAGGACCTTCACCACCTACATCAATGTTAGATGCTGAGGCACTGTTCATGTCAAGTTGTAATGATGCTGCTGCACCAGCTTCTATGTGATATTGTCTGACATGATTAACAAAAGGTGAAACAAAACTGTGAAATGGAGACAACCGATACCACATTAATTTGAGTACAATCCTGTAAGTAGAGCAATGAAGAGTAGTTCCATCAGTAGTTGTAGCAGTACAATTTAAACTAGAAGAAGGAGCAGTTTGATCTCACAGGCTGAAGATGGTGAGTATGGGTTTAACTTACCATTTCATTACTGAGAGCCTGAGTAAGATAATCTATATTTACCCTAAACATTGATCAGGCTGATAATGGAAGCTTTATGGTTCACTTTACATTACATCCCCTGTCACTCTCCTCCATTATTAACACTGAACTGATAGCACACTATAATCAATGTCTACAGCGATAAGTACAGTGTGTGTGTGAGTGTGTGTGTCAGAGACCTTATGTGTGGGCTGCAGCAGGAACTGATTCATTGCCATGAACGGCAAGGATTCACACATTTCTCTCTCTCTCTCACACACACACACACACACACACACACACACACACACACACACACACACACACACACACACA
>JBBMJY010000021.1:729895-742955 GCA_037833715.1 Toxotes lorentzi
AGTGACTGAGCCATCTACAATAACCAAATCTGTTTTGCGCTGACTGGTGATGCCTGCCCAGACTGTTGCACCTCCTCAACCAAAGCGAACGAATTATATTACATGTCTTTATGTGTGTCAGATAAATAAAACTTACAGAACAAGTTCTTTGGAGCTATAGTCTGATGTCAATTGTTAATTTTTTTTTTTTATTAGTAAGTCGTGGCTCTGACTGGGAAAAATAAATACTTAGACAGACATTACATTAGTAGTTTTGAAAAAAATGTAGCTTATTTGTGTTTTTATTATTGGGAAAGGTAAATTTGACATTACAACCAAACAAAGAACAACAGGACCTGTTAAGAACCCTGTTTTTTTTAGAGTGCTAGCTCACTATCTCTATCTAACCCACCACAACACACACACACACACACACACACACACACACACACACACACACACACACACACAGGCACAGAAACCACAAAAAAAAATCACAAGCACACAGTGTTTTTTAATAGAAGTCCATTTCCTTTAAAAGGGGCTGTAAAACATAAATTTCCTGCCTGTCCTGGGCCTTCTATCTGTCCTCAGGGCCCTCTGTGGCTCTACTCCGATGGACTGTGGCCTGCTAAAAAGCTAAACACATCAGGGTGTGGCCAAAACCACATGCATCTAAAACCACCAGCAGCAGCCCGGGAGCATTACTGACTGGTTTAATGCACTGTAGGTCATGGTGGTAAACACACTTATTTAAGATGCAAAGAACATTCGATTTGTTTTCTTCCACAGTGAGTATTTTTTATTTTTTTTTAAAGGCAGAAACTGCAGTAACCTGTCTCTGCGTATTCATAGTATGTCTACCAAAAGTCAGGCCTGACGCATCAAGACCCTTAAAGACGCAGTCAGTTATATTTTACTGTCCTTTTACAAGTAGTTGCTCAGTGGCTGCTGCATTTCAAGTTTCTCCAGGCAGAGTCAGCCTGGTGTGGACTGGCTGCTAACATCTGCTCTCTTTCTTCTGAGTCACTTTGTCACAGTGGCTCTGATAAGTTATTGTTAACCTGCATATTGCGATTTGTTCACTCTGCTGATCACGCAGCGGTGAGTATTCATGTTTGACCAGACATTGTGGGCCAGGGAGTGGTTGGCTCACTGTTATGGAGAGAAAATAGTCTGAATAATGGCAACAAATGTGTGTTGCATGATCTACAAATGAAAACAAGACTTCTACATGTGTAGGATGAATTGTGGGTAATTTATGGTACATTTATGGTAATACATTGTGAATCCATAAACAAATAACCAAACAATGTGGACAAATGCATATTGAATTTTGCATAATGCTTGTCACACACTCTTTTAGGTGTTTTTTCTGTGTACCACTTACACAATG
Organism: Toxotes lorentzi; assembly: GCA_037833715.1. Taxonomy (NCBI): domain Eukaryota; kingdom Metazoa; phylum Chordata; class Actinopteri; family Toxotidae; genus Toxotes; species Toxotes lorentzi. The sequence continues at coordinate 731,271 of JBBMJY010000021.1, forward strand.
ACCTAACTGCAAATGCAGTGAGCTACTGTATGGAAACGAAATGAAGTAAAAAGGAAGAGGAGACGCCCAAACAAGCCCCTGGGATTTTCAGAGTAAGTGCACAGTGTTTGATGGAACAGCACAGAGCCACTTAAACCTTTAGCTATGTGTGTTTGTGGTCTTGTTGTTTGCATGACATTATCAAGTTTGCCTGCTCAACCAAACAGTGTGTAAATAGTTTTCCTATCCAACCGTTTAGCTACCTGTTAGCTGCAGCTGATAGGTAATTTAGCAATTTGGTTGGCAGGTAAACCAGAATTAGCTAGCTGACAAACAGCTGTACACTAACATAACTTGTTTAACTAACTGCTGTTTTGTCTCAGGGTTTGTTTGTCCTGGCAGGCTGGTTCACACTTAATGTTCTGCTGTGGGACTGCAGGTGTTGTATTTGAGCTTACCTATACTGTCTGTAAGCCTCACAACTGTTTATTTTAGCTGTTCAGCTGTGTGCTGTTATTTTTTGTGTGTTTTTTTGACAGCCAGTAGATGATGAGCCCAATTGCACCATTTTGGATGGACCTTTAAGCAAGGTCTTTGGTTTAAACACGGGTAATCAAAACTATTTGACCCCTCAACTAGTATTTATCAGCCATCTTAAACTGCACCCTGATGTGGTTAGGCCCAGTGGACACCTGAAACATCATTTCAGTACTGTAAAAAAAAAAAAATGAAGTGCACTGCTTCTATGTCAGACCCAGCCCATGAAAACCCTCAAATACCAATCCAATCCTAAAACAATAGGTTTTAGATGTAGGCTGCAGACTTGCAGCTGATGGGACATTGTGAAATTTGATCAAAATCTGAAAGAACATCAAGAGAAATGAAACTTCAGTGGAGCAGTGGGAGAGTGGTGCATGGCTCGAGCAGAGCTCCATGCAGTGACATGGCCCATCTGAACAGTCCCGCCTCTTAACATGGGCACCGAAAGGACCCAGGCTGTGCTTCGTATTTGAGGGCAATTAAAGAGAGGGAGAGGTGGGGTGAGGTGGGAGGTAAAGAGAGAGAATATCTCTTTCCCTATTCAAAAAAATGTAGTTTGATGATGCATAGGTCTTAGCCCAGCGTTACAATTGAATGCACGTGCCAGACTTATGTTCAACTTACTATCAAAAGGAACCATAATCATAGAGTTGGCATAGGAACAAAAGAGAGAGCCACTCATTTAAGGCTCAGCTTCTAGTAAATGACAGTTCAACAATCCTGAACAGAACTGGGAAAAGGGGCAAAAAGTCCAAACCACTTTCAAGATGAAGAGGTTTTGCCTTTGAACAAACCCCAATGTCCTTGCAGCTTCCTCTTGGCTTTGCAAGTTGAACACATAGTAGGTGGCGAAACCTGCAGCAAGTCATGAAGCCTTGGTGGATGCCTTCAAAAATTATATGGCTTTCAATGCTGATCATCCAACGTCTCAATGGGACTTTGTCACAAGTAACTGATGCAGACAATGATAAAGGTTAATGTCCTGAAACAACATCAGATATGAGTATTAGGGCGTTGAATTTGAATTGGTTCCAACACATCTGAGCAATATATTTTCCCTTTTTTACTCTATTTACATTGAGTATGATAAGTTATACAATTGGGGTGGCAAAAACAAAGCAGGTGTGCGTAGGTAAGAGAACTGCATCCATGGGAGAGTGCGACATGTTTATAAGATGGATATAGAAAGAGAAAATTAGACAGAAAGAATGATGATGTTCTATACTTAATACCTTGATTATGTGACACTTACAAAGCAATACCAACCCTGGACTGGTTGGGAGGTTGAGGGCGCAGTCAACATTGTCTGCAGTGACATCTGTATAGACAATGATACAGTAGATACCCCTTGGAGTAAAAAGGTAGGGCCACAAAATTCTTCAATCTTCACTGGAAGGTGCTGGGGTCTGATTGGTTTGGTTACACTGAAGACAGAAGGTTGTTACTGATGAGGTTTTTCACTTCTACCCTCTCACCACCATGAATACCTTCCTGCTAGTAAACGTTCTCCAACTGTTGCCACTTCTGCTCCACTGTGTCTTTGGTCTCTTGTCTCTTATTCTGGTGGTGGTTCCAGCCAAAACTGTGTGCATCTGTAAGAGACAGTTCATTGTGTGAGGGACCAGACTTATGCTTCCTTATTTCATCTGAAAGGATTCATATCATCTGGTGTTGCTTGTCAGGAGAAGGTTTCTTGCTTTTTGCAATGGCTGACGGCACTTCCTCTGGCATTTGATTCCATGGGACTTCAAAGGTTACCTGCCATTTACTTGATATCCTGGCTGACTGGCTTACCCCTTGGTCTCTAATGTCATAATGCTGTACCTGAGTGCAGTATCCCCAGAGTGATGAATCTAAAATGTGGTGATAGAATGGTGAAAAGTTAGCAAAGCTTGACTGACACGTTACTAGGTTTCCTGTATTGGTGAAGTGTGATAAGAGTTAATGTAACATGTTGCTCTTGTATGTTGTCCCTTTCACTGTCTCACCATGACCAATGAGGATATTTAAAGGATCAAAGTTAATATGAGCAACTCACTGTCTTATCTTATCATTGTATTCTCCAAAGATAAATTCAGGTCCGTTCTTCCTCTTCCACAACAGATGGTGGGAATAGGGTCCCAGCACACAGAAAAGATTGCAAAAGCTGATGTCTTTCAGCAAGGGTTACACAGAGGTTTTTACTTCACTGTTTGAAGTAAGTACCCTTACTTTCAAATCTTAATGTCCACAGACAGATGAGTGGCCCAGAGTGAACAGTGATTTAGGTAGTGATGCTTGGCCTTAAGTGGTTGATCCCCAAAAGTTTGCATACTGATAAGCAAATACTCATCTATCAGAGCTCATGAATATGTTACCTGGCCTGTGGAAATGGCTGGAAACAACAAGCTCCACAATCTCTCTCAGTTGTAAGATAAGCTGCTACACCTCACAGTCTCCAGGGCTTCTTATTTTATCACCAATCAATACTGGCAACTTTCTCAGTAAACACCATTTCTGAACTGCATGTCCAGAGATTTTTTCAGCCCCTGGGTTCACCTCACAATGTTTGTTGGAATCATTACCCAGATATTTAAACTGGTTTGTACACCAATTCAGTTCAACATAAGTAAACTCTTTTTCTTTTGAAACAAGGTGGTTGAGGTATAAATCCACAGGGTTGAGACAATGCCCTGAAAAAGGTCATGACCGACACAAGGAGGTAATCCAGGCTGACTTACATGAAAATATGTGAGCTCACTGATGATGGAGTCAAATTTATTGCCACCACAGCCACTAGCTTCTTGTGGTGTGTGGTCAGGGCCCTTGGCCAAAGGATCTGTCAGAAATGCTTCCTGATCAGTCTCACAGTATCTGCAAAAACTTGAGCTCTGGCTAAAATTTTCAGTGAAGCCTCCCAATGTTGTGTGAACCCAAATTGTCTGTTTGCTGTCTTCTATGGAAACTTTTATCTGTACCTGCTTGTATGCTCCCTGCTCCTGAAAACCATCCTGTTAGCTTTTACCTTTTGTTATGATCTGCTGCCTGTCTGTAGGTCTCTATCCAGGTTTCCATACAAATGAGGTGCAAATTTGAACCCAATTAAAAAAAAAAAAAAATCAGCTTAATTGACACTAATTCTCCAGTTGAGTGCCAGTAAAACACTGCAGAAGAATAAGATGATTCAGGCTTAGAGAAAAACAATGTAGAAAAGATGATGGAAATATGTCATTTATCTTCATTTCATGTATTAATCTGAGGAACACTACATGACAAAACCAAAATATGCTTTTAAAAGGAATCATTGTAAATACTCAGCTACTGTCTTCAGTTGTCCTGAGACATTACGCTTAAGAAATAACAATGTGATAACATACAACTGGATTAGAATAGATTCAAAAGTATACATAATTTTTTCTCATTACTGTCATCATGTTTTCTAACAGTATTCTACCTTTAAGATACTTGAACTGCTCCACCAAGTTAATTTTTCAGTTCAGCAAAGGTTTCCTAAAATTTCTTTTGGAGAGTCTAATGAGATCTCCGCAGTAGAGACTCACTCCTGCATACAGTGTCATCAGTCATCAATGTGACAATGAGGCAGAGTTATGTTTTTGTATTTGTGTAAGAGCAGACACTGTTCAGCTTATGTAGCAAATGGAAGCACCTCTGCTGTCTCTGGCTTTTTCCTGATTTTAACTCAGTCATGGGTCAAAAATAGGCACCACAGGTCATCCATCACCCGGGGAGGTTGCAAGAAAAAAAAAATCATCTATTTAATGTTCCCGAAGCCTTCCTGAGTGTGATCCATTACTGAGTGTAATGGAAGATAAGCCAATAAATACCAGACTTGCAGGTAAAAAGGGGTGACCCGCATAACAGGGGGTTAAATTAGTTTTGCCTCCCATTTTTAAAAAAAATCACAAAAGTGGTTCCACTTTTAAAGTGTTATTACTTAAAAGCGGATTATGACAGTGTAGAGAGAGGACGGTTCCAGGGTTCAGTTCTGAACTGACTGAGTTTAAAGCTAACTGAACTAAGGGCGGAATAACCGCTTTGTTTGAGTTTCAAATGCGGACAAATCCCAGAAGCATCGTATGAACAATATCATAATACAGGTTTATATCATTAAAACACTGCATGTCTCCCTGTATAGGTTTATATAAATGAACAGAAAATCAAATATTTACTTATCCTGCAGTCAAACATGAAGTCTCATCAACAAACTGTGAGCACCACCGAAAATAAAAGTAAAAGGTTTTGATTGTGACAGTAAGGATTCCTTCCTGTGTCAAAATGCTTAAATAAAACACATGAGGTCTAATAATCTATTATTATAAGTACAGTCTCACAGCACATTTCTTCTTCATGCAATCAAGCACCTTCACAGACCTGAGGTGTTGACCGTGAACATGTCACTGTAAGTATGACAAATGTCTGTGAGGGCTCAGTCTGCAAATCTGGAAGGTGGAGGTTTGGATTCAGCCCTTGATCTACATCTCCTTGAGCCTGTTTGGCTTTGGTTTCAACTGCTCAGACTCGGACTTCTTATGTGCGTAACCACAGTGAAGTGTAGAACACTGTCACGGCAGACTGATTCATGTTATTAATTACAGCTGTGCTTTTTATGCTGTGACAAGTGTTCTACACAATCACCGTGGTTGCGCACATAAGAAGTCCGAGTCTGAGCAGTTGAAACCAAAGCCAAACAGGCTCAAGGAGATGTAACGACATGGACCACATGACAAACAGGTCCCATTCAGTATTCTAATCCTGTAATCCTGTCTTACTGCCTTTCACAGTCAACAATAACTAAAGTGTGACAGAGCTGAAAATGTCAATTTGCCTTAACGCTGCGTTATTTGCCAAAATTATAACTTTGAAAAAATGTCTAATTATATTGGAAAGTAGTTGAATTGCACAAGTTGCTCTATGTTGCAATGCTGAACTGACACTATTCCTCAACAGTTACTGATATGACTACCATCCCTTCTGCTATTATATAGAGAGCCAGTGTTTGACAAACTGACTCTGTCTGCGGGCTAGAGCTTCTGTAACTCAGTGGAATCTCTGTGATAAGGATAAGGTAAGTGAGGGTCTACTACAAATTTGCTGCAATTCAATAAAAAAAAATTGCTACCATGAATTTGACAGACTGGGATAACTTTATAACAAATGTTAATGTGATTTGAATGGTGTTTTCTTACTTTGGTTGGTGGTTTCATCTCAACAAATGTTATCGTTGGTACTGCTATACCTGTTGCTACTGTTGATGCTACTACTATGCTACTGGTCCTCAGTAGCATAGTAACAGCCATTCTAACTTCTAATGAAGTTAGAATGGCTGTTTACTGAAACCTCACCCCAGTACCTCTCGGACAGGTCTTTTATTTCTTCATAAAGGCTTTTCAGCCAATCAGATCACTTGACATTTTGGTGAGGATACTCCCAAATTTCCCCCTTTTGCTACTGTTATGTCTTTTTCATTTGTCCAGTAAGCTTCCAAATATTTTCTCTAATGTGTTTGTCTCCTCTATTGTCAATATGCAACATCATTTCATACATGTTCAGTGTGCTACACCAGGTCCAGAACCTGAACTGGCTGAGCATCCTGGGTTTCAGCCTATCCTCAGATCTTCTCACTTAGATGAACTGAGCTGCATTGTGATGTTCTGTAATCTAATTTAAAATGCTTGAGCTGGTGCCAGGGCCAGTTTATCCTGTACAATAAATAAATCAAGTATGTAAGCACATTCTAAAAACAGCTCCTGGTTTTTAAATTCCCTTCCAACCAGATTTCACATGGAGATTAGCTAAATATAAAACTTCACTTCCCTTCACCTGGTTAACACACACACACACACACACAGGTACATGGTGCGTGCAAGAAGATGCAAGGCTACACTCGTGCTGGCCATATAGCGCGCACACACACACACACCAGCTGACAGAGGTAATGGCGTACACACAGTGCCCAGCGTGGCAGGACTGAAGTGCTGCAGAGTGGACTTCTCTGTCTCTACATGTGTGTTTGCTCTTCCCACTGCTTGTAACACTCCTCCACCTTCTGCTGTAAAGCAGCAAACCAGAGGAGTGTCCCCCTTTTCTCCCTGCCTTCAGTTATCCCTTCATCCTGTGGGTCCATGTTCCATGTGACCGATACTGACATTTTAAATGAGATTGTCCTCAAAACATGAACAAGTTCCATTATCTTTCAGCACAGTGTAGCACTGTTCACTGTGCACCTCTCTTCAATTTAATGTCATTTGCTAAAGAGCCAGCAGCAAACTTGCATCAGTAAACAAGGCTTCAAATGAAATTTCTAGTTTAAAGTTATTTGTTGTTCCAACTACTAATAGCAGCTGAAATGTTTCTTTAGGACCAGGCTGTAATAACAGAGAGATAAATGCTGACATGTAGATTCAGAGGTGGTGCTGAAAGTGTTGAAATGGCACCAGATTCAGATTCAGAACACCCATACACAACATTAAAGGAATATGCTTTTTAGGACATCCTCTTTACTCAGTTACTATAGATGAGAAGTCATCAGTGTTAGCTGTTTGTGCAGACTCGAGCCCAAGACATGTTTAGCTTAGCTTAGCTTTAGCTTCAGCCAGAGGAACAACATGTAGGCCTATATGCTGTACGATCACAGGTCCAGTTACAGAATCTCTCACTAGACATTTAATTGGAGATGAATTTAGAGGTGTGAATAACAGAAGAGTAAATGGAAAGATGTCCCACAGAGAACACACACAGTGTATATTGCTTTTATATAACAAATAAAGGTAGCAAAACCAAGGGACACTGCCATATTAGTGTTTCATTTTAAATTTCTCTGCTTTATGTGCGCCATTTTTATATTATGTACAATGCCATGTATGGGAACATTAAGTTCCTGTCCTCTGAAGGTTTACAGAGTTTGCCTTTCTACATGTCTTTTCTTTTCAGACTTTTTTCACCGCAAGAGCAGCAAAATAAATTAGTGTGTTTAAATGAATGATGCTCAAGCAGTACTCTGTACAGTGGCTGTACAGAGAAATGACTATCCACTTTTAAAGTTGAGCAAAGGTTAATCAAAAGATACTTTTATCACACCTGAGAGATACATCACTGGAACTAATAACACTGCTTCTTATCTCTAAGTGTTCTTGTGTGTGCACACGAGTGTCTTCAGGAGAGCAGCATTTATCAAAAGTGCAGGAGCCACAAGGCTGAATGGGAGATGATCCTTTTTGAGTTTTTGTTCTTCTTCATCGTTGTTGCTTCACCATCCTCTCTGATCTCTATCAGATACATATTGTTAGGGAAATATTTGACATGATAGCAATGACTCCTGCTCACAGCCTGGTTTGCATTTCCTATTACAATACCAACATTCATAGAACTCCCACAGAGAAAAGTGAAAAGTGATGCCTGTTTGGTGCTCTGCAGTGTGATCATATCACAGCCCGGCAGGCTTCCCCGTGTGCAGTTTACTGACATCACCGTACAGGATTTATGGGTATGAAGTTCAAAATATCCCAACAGCTAACTGCCACTGCTGTTTGAAGCTGTGCGTCTGTTAAGTTCTGTGAAGTGGATGCCAACTGGTGAATCCTCAGCTTTACAATCCCGCCCAGGTCATGAAGTCATGGTACAATGCTCATTATACTTTATTTCTATTGTTACTGCAGTGATAAAAAATGTCAACAATCATAGCTAAATTGATTGATTGAGGTGACGCATGTCGGACATGCAGGCCCGTGGGTGCAATTCAAATTCAAGAGCAGCTCAGGTAGGATGTTCCACAGAGGTGACAGAAAGTGTGCTTGAGTTATAACTTACCCCACGTTTTGGGGTAAGTAAGTGATCCAATAACCATGAGGGTCCACAGGTGTTATGTGCAGCCTTTTATGCAGACTAGACTTCAACCTAAGATGAGTTTAAAATCTATGTTTCGCAAATTTTTTATTTAGAGCAACAAAAGCAGTACATCGGCACATGACCTGTACATTTGTGGCTACTACTTGACTACAGGATGTAGTTATTGTGATATGCCACTTAGATACATCTCTAGAGGGAGCTCACACGTTTTTAAAGCCTGTACAGTTGCATAACCTAAAAACTAATTGTAAAATGATGCAGATAGAATCCAGCTACAAAATGAAACTTTTATCATACATCTGCATGAATAACCTTATTCTGTGGTACCGCTTTAACTAGTTCTGACCATTTCCACTTTCTCACCGTAACAACAGAAACAAATATACTCACTGAGACAGCAGCCCACTGTAATTTCACACCATTTGCCTGACATCTGTGTGGACAATTCTTTTTTTCTTTATTTCGAACAATTACTGTATATGTATTGTATATGTATTAGCTTACACTGCTTATTATGGTTTAATGGTGCCTGTTGTTGCTGTGCTTTATTGTAAATTTAAATAGTTCATCATCATGATTATTATGATTGATGCTTACTTGAAAACAACAGGGTTCCAGCAGCTTCGCTTCTTGGGTCTGTAATGATAGTCATAAAATTCTGAGTGTGTACAATACGGTTCCCAACAATCCTGCTTTGCATGCTTGGACCCTGGCAACAACTGTTGCATTATTAATCATTAGAATTATCTAATAACAAACATTACGCTTATTAATTTGGTCCAACACAAAGCCAAATTGGATAAAGGGGCAGCAGCTCGAACAGCAGGTGTACTGGACATTTGTTGTCATGATAACGATGATAAACACATGTTGTGGCACAAAGATGATTTGGTTCGGTTTAGGAAAAGATCATTGTTTGGATTTAGAGGAACTCCATCATCATGGTTACAATAATAACTGCACAGTTTTTGGAAGGCTGTGATTACGTTGCTTTTTATACTACATCCCCAGACTTCCTGCTTTGCTCCCATCATAATTTTTACAGCAACCTGAGTTCACCTGAACAATAAATGGGTTGTAAGAAGGTGCTTGCCTATATAAGCTGACGACCTATGGGCTTGTTTTTTACAGGACAGTCTACTAACAACAGCTCGTTAACTGCTATTCCTGTCTTTGTGCTAAGCTAAACTCAACACATCCTGGATGTGTCTTTGTACTGGACACACAGAGATGAAGCTGGAAAAGATGGCAAAGTTCTACTTCGAGAAATGATACTAGATAAAGGTACGAGATATGGTGCAAACCGTGTTACCTTCAGCTTCAGTCCATAACAGCAGGGCAGTTTCATCACAGTGCTCCTTTAAGGGGATCGTTAAAGGAGACTCTGTTATCTGGTTAGCTCTCTTCATACTTTTAGCCCAAACAAATATATTTATATCCAGCCTATTGGATTATTTCACTCTTTATCTGAGGCCCCAAAGAGCCAGAGGGACAGATGAGTCCATTTAGTTTGTAATGGACTTATGCTTGTTGTGATTTTTTCCATCAAAAAAACACACACACACACATACACACACAAGAACACCATTACTGAGTGTGTTGTGCCCCTGGCGGTAAAAGCCATTGGCCCTTTAGCCATTAACAGGGTTTTTATGGACCAGACCACCAACCAGAGAGCTCTCCTGACAAAATCATACACACACACACACGCACACACACGTAAACATTTTCCTCTTCTTTGTTTTCTTTCCTCCTTTTTCTCTCAGCCTCACCTCTTCCTCCTCCACACCTAATTATCATCATCTTCATCAGACAGATCTCTTAATGCCTCTCTCTTCCTCCCCTCACACATCCGCCACATCCATCCTTGTAATGTTTTTAATCTGCTGCAGGTTGTTTTGGTTTTTTTTTTCAGGTTTTTCATCCTCATCCGGATCCCCCTCCAGCCTCAGCCAGCTCCACTCATCTCTTCTCTTCATCCTCCTCCTCTTCCTCTTTTTGCATTCCTTCCTCGCACTGTTTCCGGCCATAACCCCCACAGCAGGCATTTCTATCACACAATAATTCATGAGAGGACCAGCTATACCCTGGGACTCTGCTGTGCTGTGCAGAGCATGTGGTCAAAGGCCACATATATAGCGCAGACTAGTGCAGCAGTGCTTTGTGTGACGATAAGGTTTAATAATTAAAAGCAGGTAATCAGGCAGAGAGTCAGTACTCATTTGTTACAGTCACAAATTATAGTCTGTGTAACAGAAATTCGATGTCGAATTCTGTAATGTGGAAATCAATCAACCAAACAAACACAATCAGCACAGAAAACCTACTCTAAGATGACCAAAAACCAGTCCCTCAGTCACTACTGTCTACAGGAACAGGAACTCAGCGGTTTACCCACCAGTGATGAGTAAACTGTAGTGTCCTCAGAAACGCTAGCAGCTCTGCGAGGCAGGCCTTTGAGTTAAATGGTGACATCATCATGTTTACCGTGTTCACCATATTAGTTTTTATTGTGTTGGCATTAAAGCTGCTGTTGTTCCACTTTTTGCCACGAGGCGTCAGTGCCAACCACTGCACCACCACCCGCCCGCCTGTGTTAGCATTAAAGCTAACATGTCCCAATTAGCTTTTACATCAAAGTTCAGTATTAAGTATTTGGTCTTAAACCAATACTGGCCTGATGATGGCAGTCCATCTAAGTGTTGCTGAGATATTTCAGTCTGGACCAAAGTAGTGCTGCACCTGACAGAAAGCTACTAGCATGGACAAAAATCATGTTTTTCACGAGTCCGTTGTGTCGTTACTTTATCAAAGGGCTTCATAATTTGATGTAGCTATGTGTATTTTCTTATATTTTTGCATTACTGGTTTTATTAAACATGTCAACATAGGCCTACATTTTAGTGCCCAAGAACATTGTGTAACATGAGGTGAAAACTGTGAGACAAAACAGAGACGTCAGTGCGCTGATGTGCTTACACATTTATCACCAGTTGTGCACTTTTGTTTTATTTTCTTTCCACATTTTTGTATTTTATTTTTTTTGTTTTTTATACAAAGTAAAATGTAATTCATCCTATGTAGCTTGGTACAGCACATTGAGTCTTGTTACACATGTACAATGACAGTTGTCAGTCCTTTAGGACTGAAAGGGCTTCTCTCTATTTACATACAACTGTAATGCAGGAAGAATTCAAATGTACATACAGTACAGAAACACTTCTTTATCATATATATATATATGGTGGTGGTCCAAAGTAGTGGACCACACACACACACACACACACACACACACACACACACACACCACAGATTTATGAT
>JBBMJY010000021.1:743055-755413 GCA_037833715.1 Toxotes lorentzi
TCTTTTTATGTTTAAGTGGCACCATCAGAATAATTTACTGGACCGACAACATTTCTCTGACAAATAAAGAGCAATTAAAATAATGTCTCTATCCTTGCAGTACATCATGAACTGAGCTCTGATTTGTCTCATTGATGAACAGTGTCAGAGGGTTTCTGTCAGACTGATTTATAAAGTAGGGACTATGCCAACTGCGTTATACCCATAATCAAGAAGATTTTTTTCCCAGTAAACATCCTTCTTTTCCCATTAAGAGCAATTTCCTCCCTGTGGGAGCTTTTCCTGGAGCCTAGGTCAGCATCTATTTCATTAGGTTACAAACACACACAGATGCGCGCGTGCACACCCACACACACACACACACACATACAGACACAGGCACAGACACATACACACACACGCACACATACCATTCAAAGGAAACCTTTTTTTTTTTTACATTTTCTTTGCATCATAAATCCATGCCTGATGCAGACATACAGGAGAATATGTGCAGTGTACACTGAGGAGGAGGAGGAGAAAGCTGTTGTCCCTCTAATGAATAGTTGGTACTGACCATAACTGAGAGCTTATAATTACACTGATGAGAAAGCAAGAGAGAGATTGATGGAGTGCTCAGTAACTAATAGAACTGCAGATTCACTTTTAATTTTTGCTAAGAGTTCATTAGAAACTCATTTTAGAATTATGACATTTAAAATGATTTTGCAGACTAACTCATTGGAACTGGGACACACTGGTCTGTGTGCCGTTGGCATCTTTCAATCTTTTTTCTCAAATGAGTTCATTGTGTGCTACCCAACAAGGCTTGGTGTTGTTAGTGAATGAGTCTGTCCTGATTGAACATGGATAGATGTGGAGGAATCGTTCTCTGATCTGACCTTGGTTGTACATTTATAACATGAAAAGCTAAACTCAGGATGAGCTGAGGCAGTCATGGTGAACAGGGGGAGATTTAAGTGCTCAGCTTCCTTCAAAGTTACATCTACATTTAAGACGGAGCAATAATACGTTTAACTAAGCATATAAGTTTAATTACTCCATTTTGGAGAATCAGTGGATTCCATTGCATCAGTGTCTGGACCCTTCTTTCAGCCTATTAAAATTCATCAGGTAACAGTGAATATGTGAAGTTATGAAAATTGGCACAAAATAGTAATTCCAAGAATACATTTCTTTTTCCATTAAAAGCTTTTCTGCAGCAGCTGATGAAAGGCTCATCATGTCTGAGTCATCTTTTGCATCCTCACAATCATTTGCTACAAGTGATTCAAGCCATTTTTTTCTCAGTGTGAGAGATAAAGACTTCTTGCTTTGCATATGGAGCGGTTTGTCTTTACATGTCTGCACATGCCTACATTTAAACATAAAAACTGAGTTTATTGCACTCTTTTTCTTTTATTAAAAAATATGTCTATATCATGTTTGTTCATTTTAGGTTTCTGGCATCTGTGGCATTTTCCTTTATTACAGGCACAGCCTGAGGTGGCTGGAAAAGGGCCTTAGACTAACCTGTGTGTGTGACGATAGAGAAAGCGGGAGAATGTGTGCGAGGGGCGACATGTTGAACCCCGGCAGGTGAAGCTAGGCAGCAGAAAAAGTGTTTAGAAAAGCTCAGGGCTACAGTTGTAACGGCCGCTGTTCCTGTCAGGTGAAAAGAATATAAAATAAAGTTCTCCTCTCGAGTCCTCCTCCTTCTCCAGTACCCAGATTTATTAGCGTGTTACCAGCTAAACTACGAGCCACAACAAAAATAGATAAAAGCGACCAGCACGCTCCCAACTACGGTTCAGGCCGTGCAGTCTGGTTTGGGTAACACCTGTTTTTTTTATCAGCAAGTAGCAAGTAACAAAAAGTAGTTTCTTTGCCCACAAGAGTAATAAGACTAGTAATGTTCATCTTCCATTCAGATGATGTGGCTTCTTCTCTGTCAGAGTAGCTCTCTGTCTGGGCCTGGCTGTGGGTGGGCCATCAATATGAAAACCATACTAACGTATACAATCATTACTATGTGGCCAAGTAACAACTTGGCAGGTTCCCATTCCTGGAATATAAACTGGCAGGAACTACTTTACCATGTGAAAGTGCACAGTGGTATATACTAAGTAATACTTATCATGTTAGTATTATCAAAGTTTAAACATTAAGATACCATGGACATATATTTTCTTTTGTTTTAAAGGATTAAATATATGCAATTAAACTAAACTTATTATCTTAGATTACGGGAGGTAAATAGTCATTGGAAGGTCCTCACAAGTACAGTAATATGAGTGTGTGCTATCTATTCCATGATCCATAGATTGCTGTCTGAATGATCCCAGGGGGCCCATCTCTGTATTGACACACAAAGCCTTTCGCACAGCTCTTAGATTACTGTAAAGAGAGGTGGGGCAATAACGAAGGCCACAGAGGCATTAAACAGGACTGCTGCTGCAGCAAAGTCTTACCTTTTTAGACAGTTTATCCCAGAAAAACATAAATCAGCTAGTTACAGTCAGCTGGTCATTCAACACAGATCTGTACAGTCCACACCATTCACTTCCAGACTTCCTTTTGTTGTTTCACAATCTCTTTTTTATCTTCTATGTTGTATTCCTTCCTTCACAGACCATGTGCATCCTTAATCTTCCAACCCCTGCTTCCCACAGAGACCCTGGTCCTTATTCAGCTGAAGTAGATAGACAGTAGACACGGGGTGTGAACAATGTGCCGGATGAGGTGATAAACAAACTAATGAAACAGATGATAGATTAGATAGACTGATTAATAACTATAAGCATGAAGTAACAGCCATGTTAAAGGTGATGCTGAGGCAAAGTCAGACCTTTGCATTTCACAAGCTACTATAGAAAAAACTTTTGATGTTTTGTGCCAAACAAAAGAGCTTCCAAATATCCACTGTTCCAGAATGGGCTTTGTTCTCATTATCAGAGAGACTAGGCATTGATGCAATGGTATTTTGCTATGTCTACATTCCTTAACGTCTTCTATTTACCACCAGGATAATAGTAAAAGATAGTAGTATGGCAAGCCAGGAAGCACTTGGCTACCAGCTCAGCATACCATAAGCAAAGCAACAAATCCTTCTTTTCGTTTACACTGCACATCATCAGTCATACACACAACATCACTCATGGTCTAACTGAATTAGTTTGTGGAGAAACATGCATTAGGCTACACATCCGTACGTCTGTTGGTTGGGGTCTTCCTGCTTCACCAACCCCACCAAAAGTGGTTAGCTGTCCCCAGCAACGGTGTTACTATGAAGAAGGCTCAGTTTCTTCTGGAGTTGTTTCTTTCAGTATAAGAAGCCAGTAATGGGCCGAGGGACCCGTCAACATCCACTGCAAGGAAGCACATGAGTGCAGGGTGGGTCCTTTCTGAGCACTGCAGGAGTTGCACTGAGGGCATAATGAGGAGGGCTGTGCCTGGAGATGATGTCATGGGGGGGGGGGGGGGGGGCGTCTGGCTGGTGACGGTCACACAAAGGGGACATTTTGACATTCTGGGATGTCCACTGGTGATGTTTAATCCCCATGCTCTCAGGCCACCAGTGTCAGAGTCCCTGGGTGGACCACAGAGATTCTGGACACCATGTCCATGAGTCTGTGACCACACTGCATTCTGGGAGTCTTCATTACAAACCTATCCCACCGTGCAATGCTACAAAAGTAAAATAACAGTGGTATTGTAGCAACATCACCACTATAGACGGTTCCTCAAACCTGACGCTGTCAGCCATTTTTGCAATAAATCAACTCAATCTTTCACTTTCCTAATGGATTTTTCCCTTATCTCAGCACATTAATGGACAACTGCTCCCTAATTTCTACCCAGTAATGTACTCCGTTTCTGCTGATTTTCAAATATATTAGCTAGCAGTTTTTGCCTAATTTAAATGGATCTCTCTTTTTTTTTAGTTAATTTGACCAAAGTGCAGAGGGAAGCGTAAACCAATCCTGGGCAACCTGATTATCTGTGGTCATTTTATCTTTTAAGTCATCAATATAAGGCATTTTATCCCTGCATGTTATGATGTTACACTGAGGCCTGCAGTCCTCCCCATACCACACCAGACTACACACACACACATTCAAATTTCATACCCTCCAATGTCCCATAGTGCACCCACACATTCCCAAACCAACTTTATAACTTATCTCTCCCCATTCAGCCACGTTAATGGAAGCAGACCGCAGATCCAGAGCTGTTTTAAATCCCACTGTTAAGTTCTAACTGTTCACTAATGCTTTCCCCCAATTTACTAATGCTCCTTCACCACAATAGCCCACGAGTCAGCAACCCTCAACAGCCCCATCCCCTCCCCTCTCTCTCTCACACACACACACACAGGCCGCTATGGCCCATTAAATGGCATTAGAGCATCTTTCTGTCGGGTTATTCTGACTTCACGGCACCGCAGTAGCATTCCACATTCACCCTGTAAGACTCTAAGTCTCACCGCATGTTTCACATCACAAACCACCTCTAATGTACTGGTCACAATATTACAGCATACTGCAGACCATTACCAGGAGATTTCTCTTTCTCCCTGGATTTGTCACTGTGTACCCTATCTGCTGTTTCTCTTCTGTGTCACTGTGACTTTAACATACCATTAGTTTGTGAGGGCTAGCATCAAAATAATTTTCAAATAGAGTGCTTTTGTGCAGACATGTGAGTCTAAAGCCCCAACTGCACATCGTAGAGGCTTCAGTGTTCATCACAATAAACAGGACAATTCTTAGAAAAAAAAAATTAAAGTGTTTAATAAAAACATGAATGATTAACTTAAAGCAGAGATACACATATCACATATAATTAAACAACATTTTTTTCATTACGACCAATGTGCCGATGTGAAAGTTACTAACCATCATTACTGGTCAAAGCCAACAGAGGTGAACTACCTGTGAGCAGCAGTTTGGGGTCAAATTCAGCTTGGAGCTCACACAAAGGCTTGGGCTGGCACTGCTACTGTTATCGTGAACACTGGTCGTGGTATCATAAATGCAGTGGTTGTTAGAAAAACAGCTGGCTGCTGGAATTTAAACATTTAGTCTTGGAAGAGATGAAAATCACTTACCTGATGTTAGTTAGCCTATTTCCAAATCTAGGACAGAACCAAGAGATCGACTATGATGTGTGTGACTAGGAAAAGATACACATCTGAGACACACCTGAGGAGTTTTTACAGTGCTTAATAAGCCCATGAGCTGAGTAATTTGTATAAGGTTTTCTGCTTTTAAGCAATTGAACTGGTGCAAAGTAAAGGAAGTGATTCATACTGACTAAGAGCTGTTCTTTTTATTGTTTACAGAATGGATTCATCTCACACTGTTGCCAATTTAACAGTGTGTTGATTTGGGTCCACAAGACTCCACTTCGTCTTCGGCTTGTCATGAGTCATCCTCTGACTGAGTTGTTCAAAAGAATCTCATTGTTTGTGAGTGAATGGCCAAGCAGCAGTGAGAGGCAGCCATTCAGTGAACAGTGGATGGATGGATGTCATGGATGGATGAATGTAATGCACATGCTTCCACAGAGGTGACGAGTTCTCACTGAAGTCTGGCTGGAGCGACCATGTTAGACATCAATCTCTACCGCCAACATCACAACATCAGATGAGGGAATATGCATTGACAGTATACAAACAGAACGGTTACATCACAATGTAAGCTCTGCAGGTTCATTTGCCTCCAGAGACTCCTATAGTCTGAATCTGAGACTGTGGGTCACCTACTGCCCTCATTATTAGTCCCAATTATTATTATTAGTCTGATTGTTAGTCCTATTATCATTACTCTTACTATTGTTACTCCAACTTGTTTGTTTTATCATTAGTCCTATTACTAGTCTATTATTGTCTCTGTATTATTTTTTATGTTGCTATTATCATGATGTGGAATCTGCACTGTGCTATGTTCTCTTTCTTCCTCTTTCTTTGAGGTTCCGTTCAAGGTTTCTACCTGTTAAAGGGAGTTTTTCCTCTCCACTGTCACCGAGTGCTGCTCTTGGGGAAAATGTTGGGTGTCTGTAGATAATATTATAAAGAGTACGGTCTAAACTTCTGCTGTGATTTGGAGCTGTAGAAATAAAACTGACTTGACTTCTCACAGGCTCCAATTCAAGCTATAAGGCCAAAAGACACCCACATTCGATACAGTACACATGCATTTAACTCCTTTTTTGTAAAATTGTGAACATTATGGAAACAAAACACAGTATATCCATTACCACTCAACACAAGACATTAAAGAAGAGAGGAGAGAAACAGAGAGGGCAAGGAGGTGAGTAGTGATAGCCTAAGAGTGGAACATTAAGGGAAGAACGAACGAGGAGATGGAGAGAAAAAATAAGAAGAGAGAGATTTAAGATAAATTATAGCAATAAAGGCCACCCTCTCTTTCACATACATCACACTGTGTGTGTGTGTGCGTGCGTACGTGCGTGCGTGCATGTGCGTGTGCGTGAGATGGATAGGCCACAGGGCTTTGTCCCTTATTAAAGTCATTACAAGGACATCTCCTACTCGGCTCACCACAGAAATACACACACACATACACATGAAAACACACACACACACACACACACACACACACATTACACAGGCTTCTTGTTCACTCTACTTAAGATAAACCACAGCAAGTGGTGCAGGAGAGAAAGTGATAAGAAGGATGAGAGAGCTCTAACAACACCACTGGTCCTAATACTAATAATCTAACACATGGAAGTTCTCTGAATCAGAGTATTGATCTGCTCATTCTGTCATGTTTCTAGATGCAAACCCTCTTCCCCAGATCAGCCTTGAAACTAACTTGTGCTTGTTGATTTGGCAGCTAGTATACGTATCAGTTCAAACTGTAAACTGTAAAGTGAACCTCAGTTCAATAAAACCCCTATGTCTCTCAGCAGGAGCTTGGCGTCCACAGTGGCGTGGGAGGACTGATTGAAAACGAGGGACTATCAGCTGTGTTGTGTGTGATGCAGCGACCGTGTCCACATGGATGGGTGGAGCTGACAGACAATGAGCTTGTCCACTGCTAAGATAAATCACATCAGATAAATATCTGACAAACTTTGCCTTTTGACTCCAAATATTAAAGTTCATGCTACAGAATCATACTCTAACATACTCTAATCCAACAGTCCCACGATAAATCCGGCTGTAATGTTCAGTTTTTGTGCAAATCGCTTCAGAGAGGTGTGGATTCAGCTGTGTGATCCTTTTGGAAGATGAATTTTGTGGTGCTGTTGAACTGTATTTTATCTGTA
This sequence comes from Toxotes lorentzi, assembly GCA_037833715.1. NCBI lineage: Eukaryota > Metazoa > Chordata > Actinopteri > Toxotidae > Toxotes > Toxotes lorentzi. The sequence continues at coordinate 750,334 of JBBMJY010000021.1, forward strand.
CGGTCATCTCCCTCACTGATATAAACAGGATGACTGAATGTATCGTTACTTTAGTAGCAGCAGCAGTAACTTTGAGTAAAAATGAAACAATATGGAGATGAACAAAAATGTAGAACATACTGTTGCTGAACTTGTATAAAGCCAGTGGAGTGATTATAGTTGTAATCATAATACAGCGCTCCCATTAAGTGAGAGAGGATCATGTGTTTCTGTTTTTCAGGAGATCTGGTGTCTCCATCTGGACAAACAGGCGGCTGGGACCTTCTGCTGCTGTTGACCTGCCGTCTTTAATTCTGCATAAAAATATATCAGGGCAACAGTCAGAAAAAAAAACATGTTGGTATTGATAAAAGGAATCAATAAGGAATACGATTCCAATGGTTTGGACAATACGAACCAGAACTCAACTGGAACCAGTTATCAATTCCCATCCATTGACTAACTACACAGCCTATTAAATAGGGCCTATTTTCTGGGTTGCCCTCAGCATCACTCCAGGCAAACTACATGCATCATGTGAGAGAAGCGCTCACTGAAGGCGTATTGTGTTCATGAATGCTAGGTGTTTGTGTTTAGAATGTGGCTTATAAGCTGTTAGTGGCTACACCATTTTATTAATATAATGTAACAGTGTTCACATATACTCCTCCTCTCTCTTCAAATGCTTTTTTTGAAATCTATTAATCCCACCCCTGCAAATCCTGGGCCACCTGCAGAGACCTTCTCCAGCTCAGCATCTTGCAGCAATGCAGCAACAAACGCTCCTGTCCACCTCAGACAAGCGCAGTGTGCCTCAGCACATCCCAGGGATGTAGCATCAGGCATCTACAAGAAAAGGCTGCACCAGCTGACTGGCCATCTGTTTTAACAGAAAAGGTAAGAACACAGCTTATCCTCAGAAGACCGTATCAAATCAAAAACAGTTTCATGTTTCCGAAAAAAAAAGACGAGACTGGGCCTATTTCAATAAAAAGTCTTAGTCAATGGAGAGAAAAAAACTCAAAGAGACAGATAGTGTGTGCTACTTCTGCTGCAAAATGTTCTAAATGAACAACAACAACAAAGAAATGTAGTGTGGTGCAGGTCCTGAAGGGCCACGACCCCCGGCATCTGCCAGTGCTGCTGCTGACGGCAGAGACACCGACACTCTGTTAGGATCACTAACAGAGCATTAGCTAACTAATAGGAGCACCACTGAGCCGCTTTCACATGGGAACCCTCAGCCCTTGACCTTCATCATCTGTCAGGGAGCTCTAGGTTTCAGCTTTTCAGTGATCCTGTTTCAAAGATAAGATCCTTCTGAGAACAGACTGGACCACACTGAAGCTGGCGTAGGGAGAGGGTTGATCGTATGAATTCACTGTCCCTGCAGGGTGATGGGTAAAAGGAAGAGGTACTTACAAGCATTAATAGCTATTCCATGTTAATGTAGTAGATAAATGTAGTTCCTGCAGGATAGTTCCATGTTTTTTAGTTTTAAACTGATTTGTACCTCACTTTTATGTGTCCCTATGCTCATATTAAACATTAAATAGACATAGTTCATGAAAAGAATGAATGTGCTCAGTAAAGTAAAAGAGAAATATTACTTAGTACTGCTGTGGAAAGTCTTATTGAAAGACAATGTGTTCATTTACTCTGCAGTGGTTTTTGCTTGTATATCATCCCTTTGACCATATGGACCTTAGATCAGCCAATAATGATCCAAGGAAAGAAACAAAGTGGTTCCCAAGTAAAAGCTCAGTCACATATTTTTGTCTTATCTAGCACTTCATTATCTTATTTGTAAAGCCGCCCCCCTGATCATCGACCAGACGTTCAATGATGAGCACCTCAGTCTGTGTCGACCAAGATCTAATTGGTAGGTTGATCGCAGGAAAAAAATATCAAACTCCACAGGAAGTGGCAACACTCATTTAATCAATAAGTCCTGGACAGACATCTAGTCTCTGCAGTTATGAAATAGTAATTACATACACTGGGCAGGAAATCCAAAGTCTCTGACTCATGGGGGGCGTCCTTAAACATGGAGAGGGTGTCTGCTTCCTAAACCCAAACTGGTAGATGGTTCCACAGTAGAGGAGCCTGAGAGCTGAAGGCTCTGCCTCCCATTCTACTTCTGGAGACTCTAGGAACCACAAGTGAGCCTGCATTCTGGGAGCACAGTGAACATGTGAGTAAAACATGTAAGCAGCCTAACGTTAGCCACTTAACAGGTTCTTACTGGTCTTTCTGATACTGTTAGTCATTACCTTTTTAGCCACAGTTATTTTAAAGGTTATTGTGTTGGTGTTACAAATTCACATGTTATGTGATGTTTTGAAATACATCAACAAAATGTTCACATAAAAATACTGCCATCTTGAGTACCGCTCCGTTAACGGAGGAAGAAACCTCTAAATCATACTTTTTCTGCCGCGCACTGAGTGAACATGTAAATGGAACCAGAGCAAAGCGTTGCAGTGTCCCTGTCACGATCAGTGAGGATCAGTGACCTTCTGCTCAGCACCAAGTTATGGCTTGTCCACAGTCAATATGTGAAGTCCCAGTTGTTAGCACTAAACCCACTTAGCCATGTAGGAGACAGCCATATAATACAGAGGCTGCTGACCCTGTGACTGCATGATGTCTGCCCACTGCCACTGTACTGTGCTTCAATTACAAACCAGTGTGTGTGTGTGTGTGTGGACACTCACTGTGGTGCTTTACCACCAGATGTGGTCTTTGAACTTCATTATTGATTAGGTTAAGGTCACTCTCTGAGTCTCTCTCTCTCTCTCTCACACACACACACACATTAAGACAAGCAAGTTTACTGATGAAATACCTTTTAACCTCAGTTCATAAATTACCCACATTAATATTTAAGCAGCAACGAGCAGCTGTCTCATTCAGAGCCGTGACTGTTAACTGTGTGGGTGTGTGCGCAGCATGATATAGTGAGATGTACACAGAGAATGAGTATTGTATGTGCAATAAATTTCTAGAAAAAAAAGAGAATATTTTTCCATCTCATCATGAAACCAGATACATTTATATCTTCATGTATTAAAACTTGACAGGTAATTGATAGGTTTGTGGCCTAAGGTAGAAGGAGATGAGTTATACAGCTCTCATTACATGTACGTGTAGTTCTACTCTTTGATTCTGTAGAAAGTTTGAAGTTAATAACTTTGTGGTATTTCTGTTTTAGGTAAATTGCAAGTCAGCACTGTCTGAGATATTGGACAATGTAGGCCTTTGTCTCAAGGGTTTATCACCCAAGGAGGTCCTCAGACTATTTTCTCTTCCCCAAGATGAAGAAGGAGCTTCATTTGCTACACGACTGCAGGACTAAGTATGTAAATGTAGAAGAGGACTAAACTGAAAGATAAATGTGCTAGGTTTTCTAAAACTGATTCCTTCTAGCTTAGGCCACTTAGAAGGAAGGGTGGGTCTAGCAGATGTCTATCCCGATCCCCTCAGCTGCCCAGCGACCCAGTACATCCATTTCCCAGTTACTCAGAGCCTCCGCTGCCCAGCACCATGGCTGACACAAGCCAGACCCTGAAGCAGACTGTGAGTCGGCCACCCCAGCAGACATCTCTACAGCCTGTTCCTGTGGCTGTTCTGGAGTCTGAAATCCCCCAATCTTGTCTGTTCCTTAGTGTTCCATCCCCGCCAAAACCAGCCTTCTCCCAAGTCTGTCGTCTCAGTTGCTGATGAGTAGACAGATTATCAGGCTGCCTGCCTTACCTCTTTTGCCACCGGCCCCTTGCACAACCTCCACAGGGGATCCGCCTTCACCATCGGTCTGATACCTGACCTTCAGAGTGGTACTGTCTTTGTCACTGCCCTTGCAGACGCCCACTGGACTGGTTTTGTCTGTTTTTCCTGCCTCTGGGCCGTCTTCCTGAGCAGCCCAGGGTCCTCAGCTCTTTGGCCCTCCAGCCCCCCAGCCGTCCACACGAGGTCCTCGGCTCTTGGCCAAAAGTAGTAGTTTACTTACTCTGTTAATAATGTAACATTTTAAAACCATAGATAAAAACTAGAAGTATCGCATGGAGGTGGTATGCCGCAGTGCGCTTGGGTGCTTGTTTGTAGCAGATGTAGAGGTAGAGGTTAGGGGTATTTTGTAGTGATAAAGGCAGTATCTGGGAAGCTTAGTGTTGGGTGTTCACAAGCAAAACAAGATCACAGTGGCCTTGACCTTTGACCTCTGACCTCCAATACATATTGACTCCATCTTTGACAAACAGTGATAATATGTGCAAAGAAGAACATCACTCAAAGACCTTGCCACATCCACCCAGAGTCAGCAGTAGAGTAGAGCCGATTGTATTTCATCATCTGCAAAAAGCTTCTGCAGATGTTCCACCAGACTGAGTCTGTAGCTGAACGGCTAGTTCTGGGACTTTGTCTGAAAGCCAGGTCTCTGTGGAAATTAGAGCGCAGCACTCTCTTATTTCCCATTGTCTTGTGATCCTGGCTCTGGTTCAGTTTGTTTTCCAGGGTCCGCACTTTAGCTAGCAAGAGGCTGGGCAGTGGTGGTAGTCACCTTGCTTGTGTCTATGTTTGAGACGCGCTCTCCTGGGGTCAGCTTGCTCACTCACGGTTGGGGCTGTGTGAGATGGTGATATACAGCTGTGCCTGTCTGTTCTATGTTAGTAGTGCATGGCATTTGTGCACTGCAGAAAGAGCAAAAATCACGAAAAAGAAGGAAAAAGCCGGCCTTCGAGAGTGGAGTGAGCACGCACGACCTTTGATCTCTGACCTCTAAAGTGTACAGTGGTGGAGAAAAGTTTTTGGACATCCTTAAAATTTTACACAATCTCAAATATTATCATGAAATATCTGCAGAAAAATCTTCTTTGTATTTCACAAGGTGTGGCTGCATCAGACAGACACAAACAAAACAAATGATTTCTTTTGTTTATTGTTATCAAGAAAAAAAAAGCTAAACTAAATTCTTGATGGTGTCAACATGTCAGTTCTCAACACTGTCAGTATCAAAGTTAATAAACAGCAAAGAATGTGTTCAAAACTGAACAAAAAATAAATAAGCCATCACATAACAAAATGAATATTTAGTACTCCTGCC
>JBBMJY010000021.1:756613-767050 GCA_037833715.1 Toxotes lorentzi
GTGTGTGTGTGTGTGTGTGTGTGTGTGTGTGTGTGTGTGTTTGTGTGTGTGTTTTGCAGGGCTTGAGGGGGTCATTCAGTTTTAATTTGAAATGGGATTTCTCTCTGTCTCTGCTCAGCAAAACAAAACGACAGAACAGAAAAGAGAACGGGGGGGCAGGGGGTGAGCATATTTCTTTTTTCATGTTGTTTCTGACTACAGACATCATTAAAGTCTCACAACAGAAACAAAACTGTGGTGTAACAACGACATTTCTCTTGAAAGTCCTCTTTTTTATTTAGTATTGATCTTTTTTTCTGTCCAGGAATCCAGTAAACTGACATGGCATCAACATGTAACAGAAACACGAATATCATGAGGCTTCCACAAGACGGAGGAAAACACACCACACATCTAAAACACGGAGCTGTGTTTCAAGATTAACGGAGCAAAACTGTTGCATTGGGCTGATAAAAAGCATCTGATAACTATTTGTTTAATATCTGGAGACTTTAATGTAAGAATATCATTTTGTGGTTGTAAACATGCCTGGCTGAATGCTTGTTAATGCCATGCCAGAAAAGGTTATGATTGCCAAGAGTGCACTGGGTGTCTCTTTAAAGTAACATACCCCTGAAAACCAGGTAAACGTGGTAAAAAGAGGCAGTTGACTCCTTTCCCACTCCCACTGTGTCATGTTCCATTTCACGAACATGCTACATCAGCGAACAGCAGTAAGCAGCACGGAGGCCAGTCACAATGTTTCGGCAGTTACCTGGCTGTCTATTGGGATCCATCTGTTGCATACGAAGAACAAAACTGCCATTGCACATTGGGTGAACACGCACATTTTCACCCCTTTTCCAGCACAATGCACACCAACATTTCTATGGAAATGTTGTTTATTTACAGTCTTACATGCACTGACAAACAAATGTTCCCGAATATATTTCCACGCCAACGTCCAAATACCTGTCACTACTGTAAAGTCATGTGACCCGGGAGTGAATGCTGAATGGGGTCTTGTTTTGCATCTTCATGGCAGTGGATGAGTCACCACATACAGGTTTCTGGCTTAACTCTGTACTGAGGGATGATACATTGTGCAAATATCTCTAAAAGAAAGAAAGTGCTGGGTTTTTAGCAAAATTTAAAGATCACCTGCACAATATGCAATAATTTCATTACTGTCCGCTATAAAACACTAACTCACTTATTTTACTGTCCATTATGCCTTTAAGTCCATCCTGACACCAGATAGTCTGAGGCTGCTCTCTGAGAACACGAGCTCTTAATCCGCAGGGCTCACTTTATTAAGACATATGACCGTGCTGTCACATGCTGACAGAAACCGGTCCCCCTCAGTCAGTTTGGGGGGGGGCTCATAATTTTCCCTCATAATCCCATCTTCTGATACTTTATCAAATAAGAAAAGGAAACTGGACCTGCCAGTGAATACACTGAACAAAGGTGTGTGGTCATTTAAAGGGACAGTGCACCTATCTTCCAGATAAAATGTCTCTGTAAAACATAGCTTTTGGTTTGAAAGTCCAACTGACCCTGTGAGCAGTGTTTTCGGGGGCATTACAATGGTTGGTCAGCACCGGCATGGAGTGTGGTGTGATTCCAGTCAGCCAGTGGACCAGCAAGATTGAACCCTGGCAGCAGGGTGGGCAGCACAGATACATGGCTCAGACAGTGATCAGCATGTGTCCTGGAGCCTCGCTGCAGGGGTATTCCAGATACACAGAGTCCATGAGGAAGACCCAGTCTTTCTCTTTCCCTACACGTCACAACCTACAGAGGAGACCAAGAAGACACCAGGGGACTTGAAGAGAGGCTAATCTACAGGGAGTAAATCCATCATGGGGTGAAACTGGGAACACTACAAAACATTTGGGACTTAAAGCGGCTATGATCGATACTTCTGGGGGCAGCAGCAATGCTCAGACTGCATTTATATGTATAGCAATTTTATACTGAGGTGCTTTGCCCTGTGGGTCTCTTCACCTATTCAAACACACACTCACACAGCGATGGTGACAGAGCTACTACACAGGGCGCTGCTCCGGCCGTCAGAAGCAACTGAGGATCAGCGAAACTGGCATGACTTATGGAACAATAAATTCAATTTAAAGTCTACTGAGTAATAAAAAAAAAGTCACCAAAGCTCACATCAGCAACTGTGAACAGCCCAGGTAATATTATATATTTAGGCACATCTGCAGAGCTCTGTCATCAGGTGGATCCTCTTGTTGTTTGGGATTTGATGGAGGAGGGCAAGTCAGGCGGTCTGAAAGCTGTGGGGCTTCAGCATGTCAGTATCATCATTATCATCATTACCAAGGGACTGTCATGTCTAGCCCTCACGTCTGGTCTGACGTCTCTGTTCCCTTGTGTTGCCTTTTACATTTGATTCATGTCTTATTTTGAAATCTTTACCTGCCTGTTTAGTTCGAGATTCACTTCCTGCTTTCCTGTTTCCCTACAGTTCTGATTACCTGCGACTCCAAATTGTCTGTAGGTGTGAATGTGAGTGTGAATGGTTGTTTGTCTCTATATGTCAGCCCTGTGATAGACTGGAGACCTGTTCAAGGTGTACTCTGCTTCTTTGGCTGCCTCCATGAGGAATTTCAGCCAGGAGGGGAGAAGAAGAAGAAACATTATTTAAAAAAAGAGTATAAAATCAAATGAGGAATACACAGAGAAGGGCTGGACAGAAAAAACAGAGAGAGGACAGGAATACAAATGGAAGAACAGACAGAGGAAAGAAGGAGACTGCAAAAAGAAGAGAGATGATTCAGCTGTGTGTCTCCAAGAATCCATTCATTTTACTACATTGAAGAATCAGTGGGAGTACGTTTGAGTGCGCTCCAGATGTCACCGAACCGCACTAACACATGAACAGTGTAAATGAAAGAAGCAGAGAGGAGGCGATGCTTGGAGCTGCAGGAATGTGGGAGCTGTGTGCAGTGCTTTGCAGCTTAGCTCGTGGCTGCAGGGCTAGCTGTGGAGGAGGTCTTGGCTTCTACCAACGTAGAGTTATCTTTAGACCACGGCTTTGAACATTCACTGCCCACATTGTTTCACCACTGATCTGGAGATCTTTCGTGCTGTCGAGGGCTCCGTAGCACAGTGCAAACTTCTCCTCTGCACTGTTCATATGTACACATATCTCCTCAAACAAAGCTGATATTAACCGGATGCAGAAAGAGCAGGGTTGCTGTAGAATAGTATTTGTGAGGTGTGGGCTAATTCCTGCACTCACTCAGTGCATCAGCAGTGAAACGCCACCACACCACATGGCTTCTAAATACATGTCTATAGCAGAGATTCACTACCCTGATACTCACTAGCAACAACACAATGCTACCACATGCTACCCACAATGCAACATTCTCTTAAAGTGATTAGTAAATACATCCTTTCTTTTTTTATTATGTTAATAAACATAATGATTGTCTTTTACTAAAAAACATTCTGCCTTTGCATTAGTAGTATGAAATGTCTAACTTTATTATAATTTATTCAAACATACTGTGGCTACATCTGATCTGTGTGCCAGACTAACACTGCATACTGCTTGTTTCATTCCATATTCTCAGATTTCTGTTACTTCCTTATTCTTGGGCTTCATTCGTTCACGTTTCATTCCATCCTACCAACAGTCAGAAACCCCACAACATATCATCTAATACCATATATGACACAGAAAAGCATCAGATCCTCAGTAATTTGAGAAGCTGGTATATATTTGATAAAATAATTGAAACTGATCAACTATCAAAGCAGTTACTGATTGATTTTACGTAAGCCAACTAACTGATTAATCCCACAGCAGTTTCTATCTAGACATCAGATGTTACAAGTGTTTTTCATCATTTTAGTGAAACCTGTCAAACAAAATGTGCTTTCCCTAATATCACAGCACAAGTTATGAGCAACATACACAACGTACATACTGCGACTGTCGTGCTCAACAGCTTGAACTTCAGTTTATTCTGAGACTGTGCTTCTTCATGGGCACTAGCTGCAGAGCAGATGTCCTCATATAATCTTTCACCATTCTTTTGATGTGATCTGATTTCAGCTGAACATTTGACACTGACCAGTTATTGCGGCTGTGAATTAATGTTCACACAGGACAGACTGAAAACACAAAACAAGGTTTTACTCTCTGATAAATGCAGCCTGGATTCTACTCCTGTTCACAACAGGGAATCTAAGAGCTTTTAGTATTCACTGAAGTAAACGGCGGCTGAATCAATATGACAGGTCCACATCGGGGCTGCGCTCTTTATTTGCTGTCTGTGGAAGGGGGGAGGATAAATCCTTTTCAGAACCAGTAGTTTTCTTGTCATGTCTGTACAGTTTTATCAACAAACCGGGCTGAAAACATTCTGTCTCTACATCGAATCTAAAGCAGACAAGTGGTCACCGATGCTTGACCTCAGTAATTCACTCACATGAAACAGATTAGTCTGGACTAACTGGTCTGATGGTAGCATTTTGGTAAATGATGTAGAGAGACAGGCAAAGCTGTAACATACACAAAATAATAATAATAATCTTGGAAGTTCCCATAGAAAAAGAAGATGTGGTACATCAACTCATTGCTCTGAAACAGGTGCAATGTATTACAAATGAGTATATACAGAAAACAGAGATACACCTCCATCACAGAAGAGTTCTCTTTTCTCACCTGTCTTCTCATGGTGGCACTGATGCTGTATCGCAGACCGGTGTGTGACTGTGGAGTAACTCTGGGCTGATGGTCACTGCTCACTGATGGTACGTCTTGTGAGCTGTTGCTACCACCGTGTGGATGAAAAGATTATAATGCAGATGTTGATCATGGCCAGGGTTGATGATAATTAGCTCAGCAGGACCATATGCCACGTAATTAATGAAGGGTCCTCAGCAAACCTAAATGAATGAATTTCAGGAATTTAGGTTAGTTTGAGATTCATTGTGGTCTTTTAAACAATTAATTAAAGATCAATACAAATAATATCAACTACATTATACAGAATATTGCTATTATGAATCATATGATATCTTAATCAATCAATTAACACATTCTAGTTCAATGATCACATTAAACGTGTCTTTACCTATGACCAAAAAGTAAAACCACAACATGTATGTGTGTACATACTTCTGAGTGGAGCATCATATAGTCTTTACTGTGCAACATCAATCAGGTTAGACACCAACACTGTGTGTTTGCTGTCAGAGGCCTGGCTGTCAACAGTCAGTAGATAGTCTTTGTTCTTTTTTTCTCTCTAGCGTTCTCTTGTCTTGTTGTAATGTGACATTGCAACATCACGATGGCGCTGTTTATCCACAGTTTGGGTCAGACTGACCCAACATCTCCATTCTGATTTCCATTTTTTTTCCGTTCCATTTTTCACAGCCAGTCATACCAAAGGAATCCTACCATGTGTTGTTTTTGCATGTTCACACAGTGTTCATATCAGTTTCAGTTTGTATCAGGTGAGAGATGATGTGCGATGTGCACTTTGCCAAACTTTGTCAGTCACATATGTAATATCTACAGGTAGCCCCAGAGAGACAGCTCTACAGAGAGTAGATTATAAAGCATTTCTGATTCACAGCTGGAAGCCTACACCCTGGCAGCTGGAGTCTAGCTGCTCTTACAACGATTCCTAATTGGACGAGAAGCAGATGAGTTTCAGTGTTTCCCAGTGTTTCCTTGCTCTGTGTGTCAGCTCCATGCGTGTGTTTGAAAAACTGTTTGCCTTGGCTCTGTTTCTGTTTTAGATTTAAATCTGTGAATTTAAACCTGGCCAGTAGCTAGGTGCTGGCTGAACTGGAAGATAACTGACAGTAGCCTGTACAGAGAGTACTGACAGTAACTGACAGTTAATCAATATCACTCTTTATTCTAGATTATATAATGAGCCTGTATAAAATATAACTGTTTACAAATCACAAAGAAATAACCTTTCTAGATGAGGAAATTATTAGAGTGAACAGTAAACAGGGGCGTTGGTGGGAAAGTTAGGATGATTGGTCAGTTAGTCAGGATGATTGAAGAACCTTTTTTAGGGTTTTTTAGGGCCCCTAACTGACAGGAGCCCTAAAAAAATTATTAGAACACTATGTAAACATTTTTATTGCTAGCCATGCATATTTTTTATGACTTTTTATTATGAAATTAAGAAAAAGGAAAGGATTAAATCCCACTTTAATTATTTTTAATAATGATTCATTATATGAAACAACAGCCAATAGCCTGTACGGGATCCTGGATTGGTTAAAGCATTGAGTGACTCAGGCTGTATTAAGGTCACATGGCTAAGATCTGTCTCTGTGGCTTTGATGCGGACTGAAACAGGGTCATTTACTGATATCGAGTGGTAGTGATGCATAACTTAAGGTAACTGGAGTTAACTATATATAGTGTCAAAACTTAACAGGCCTAGACTGCACTCTTCATTATACTATGTCCACTTCATTAATGCTTTGTCACTTTTTTTATGCATTTTACCACTGGAATGGTTGAATCAGTACAGAGAGTGACTGAATAATAACTGTGTTAATGAGCCAGGACACTTTTAGAAGGAGGTCCTGATGTGGGTGAGTCATGTCAGGTATGACGGGGATCATCTCGGTGTGTCATACCCAGTTAAGCAGATTTACCAAACTCTGTCTGTGGCATTTTACTGTGCTTCATAGCTGTGGTACATGTCTTTTTTTGAAGGGAACTGTTGCTGCTCTGTTGTTTTTATGGACTTCGATGGCTTTGGACTCACTTAGTAGTGCTTTGTGGCTCTTTTTAATAGTCTTTGTGGTCCTTTGCAAAGCTGCCTGCCCTAACTTAAAAACAAACACACCCCTCCCTTCAGTGCTTCCTCAGCAGCTCCACCTGCAAAATTGAAGGATGTGCATTGCCAAGGCAACAACACAATAGCTGTATCCAAAGAGTTTTACACAGAATGGAGGTGGATACTCTTCCTCACATCTGAAGCAAGACAAACCTTTTAATATATATAATAAAAAAGGTAAGCAAATAAATGAAATTCACACAAACACAGCATCCAAAACACAGTGGTGCAAAAACTAGCGAGACTTAGTTGTTTAGAGAGTTTTTACAAGACTACAGTGACAGAAGAGAGGACTGTAGGTTTGTAGCTAAGCTAACAAGGAAGGTAATGCTACCTAACATAGCATTTTGAATTATACATCCAGCCAGATAAATCCACTGCTGGCAAACATGTATTTTTAGGTCTTCGTGACCATAAAATCCTTTGCACATTGAGAGCAAACAGAGCAAACTGTTGCTACAGTTGCTGCTGTGGTGCTGACCAATCAGAGAGGATACCATGGTGCATACCATGGCAAACGTAAGGTAACAGTAAGGTGAATGTCCATGACCAAGTAATTTGACGTTACTGGACACACAAATGTGACACTGGTACCTGCTTGCTAACCAACAAACATAAGCAAATGTGACAAAACAATACTAAAGTAATAAAACGAATATTGCACACCTGTCAAGCAGAAACAGGGCAACTTCCACATCCGTTTCATGCCACTGAGGGCCACAGCATCAGAGGGCCAGTGGATCACTACATGGGCTGCAAATTCTTCTCCAGTCTCCTTCATTAGAAAGCCTCACCAGTGTTGACGCTGCTCTTTGTCCTTGCCTGATCACTTCTGTATTCAGTTTTTGTTCTTTTGACCCTCTCCTCTCTGGCTGTTCCTCAGACATCTCTCCTTCATGACAATCATGTTGTGGAGTAAATGTCGGAAACTGAAAGCCAGACTGGTTTGAAGCCATGTTGTGGGCCAGCAGCCAACTTCTACCACCTCCATCATCGCATATAAACTTTTCATTTATTCCATGTAAACATTAAAGAAGATCAAGGGCAATATCAGTGCCACTTCATTCATTGTTGTTCCATAACCCCTTATTTCTCTAACCTATCAAACAAACCAAGGAAAAGACATAGTCAGTCCTGCTAAAACACTAAAACTCAAGGTTGAACCTCCAGGACCTCACAAGGTTCTTGTTGGCTATTACTGACACCATGTGGTCCACTCTTATTCAGTGTTGTATTTTGTATTGGTTTTCATGGACTTTGTAGTAGTTTTAAATCACTATTTCTCTATTTGTCATACACATTCATACAATTCTTTGTGGTACTTTGTGATACCCATTTACCAACGGGTGAGGGGGGTGAGGCCGGTCTATGTACCTAAGGAGACTGAAAGTCAGACAAGCCTGTCGACATTCCAGACTCTCATGTTTGGACTGCATGGAATGTGTCTGAATCATGTGACCAGCTGGTTGTTCTCAGGTGAAAAATGTAAATTGCTTCATCTTAGTAGTTGGTTTTCAAAAGCACAGCATCTGTACTATAAATGAGAGCTGGAATTGTTCCTCCTGTACAACTCTGAAGACTTCACCTCCTAATGCAGTTTCAGTGTAAGAGATGGGGGATGAAATCCAAAGTCCCTGATCCATGTTTATATGCACTCCAAAGTTCAGTTGAAACTGATCAGAGGAGACTGTCTACCTGTAAAACATGGGCCCATGGGTCTGTCATGCAAGCGGCTTATTACAACCCAAAGTTATGTTTTATTGTTAGGTGACCTCTAGTGGCTGTAGTGAATTTGAAAGGAACATAGGAGGAAGTTAGGTGATGTAGTACAAAGAGATTGGCATGGATAGAATTTCACACAGGAGGTTGATGTTTGTTACCTGTTTGGAACTGATAGTCCTCCCAAACCGCAGCTTAAACCTAACCCAACTGTGTCCTTTCCATGTTTATTATTGTACACATGACAACAAAGGTCCAGTATGCCTCCCGTTATTGAGGCGCTATACTTCAGGAGATGTTCCTATAGGTCATATACCTAAGGTCTACCTACCTAACTAACTTTTGTATAATGACATAAAAGATTCAAGTGAGTTGATGGATATGAATGACTCCCAAACAGTGAAAGGTTGTTTGAAAAAGATATAACTATTCAAAAAAATAAATAAAAAAAAAAAGAAAGAAAGAAAGAAAGAACAGAAATAAATACTACTGTAATCAGTGGACTGCCTGCACATAAAAAAATAGAGACCAGTCTGATACCACCCTGATGACTATACTGTGTTTTAAAGCTCATAAACGTGGCTTTTAAATGTCTTTTTAGCCTGGAATGGATCACTGTTCCTCCAAACAACCAATAACATAATCATTCAATCATCTGGTGCAGGCAGACACACTGGTATGCAGGTCCTACTGTGACGTGCAGACAAGAGTGTGTGCTAGTGTGTGTGTGTGTGTGTGTGTGTGTGAGAGAGAGAGAGAGAGAAAGAGAGAGAAAGAGAGATCTACCCTGTATTGTTATACTGGAGGCCAGCCAAAAATGAATGAAGCCACCTGACACAGATAAAAAAAACCTGTCCTTCAGCGTCACCACCTGTCGCAACCCTGACACACAAAACAAACCTACCCTGACTGGAGGCCGGGACATACCACACATAACGGACATACGTAAGGCTGACTTCATGTAACGCACCTTGCACAGAGTGGCATGTGACTCACAGGACTAAATAAAGTTCTCCTAAAGTCTCGCCTTGCTCGAGTATGCCAGATATTGTCTTTGTAATGGAACAGTGGTTTCCATTTTGAGCAGTGATTGTAATATCAGCTTCAGTGGGCTGAGGACACGTGAGGTGGGAATAACAATGGGGCAGGTTAAAGGGAACAAACACACAATATATAAAAAATCTAAATAAATTTGTATTGTCGAGAAGAGAAGAGAAGAGAAGAGAAGAGAAGAGAAGAGAAGAGAAGAGAAGAGAAGAGAAGAGAAGTGAAGAGAAGAGAAGAGCTTTAGATTAGAAGCAGTAACAGGTTGGCTCGCTAACTTGACTGGTTCACATAGCTGACATTCCTGTTCTCACACACACACACACACACACACACACACACACTTCTCTCTATCTCTGTTTCACTCTTTCGCTCATAGATCCTCAGGGGAAGAAGCAGGAAAGCAGAGGGATTGAGTTGAGGTGTGAGTCAGGTTTGAATTCATTAAGCCTGAGTTAGCTGGTTTCCTGGGTGTGGCTGCAGGCCAGCAGAGTCACATACAGTACCTCTCTGTCTCCACACACACACACACACACACACACACACACACACACACACACACACACACACTATTTTGTATAGTATTTGTTGGCAGTGTGTCTTAATGGTGAACATGAGGGTCTGTCCAGTAAATGGTCCATTTATTTTTCAGTGCAGTGAGAGAGAGAGTGCAGCATTGCATTCTGGGTTGGATTTAACCTGTGAGGGGGCCACAACCTAATTTTGCTTGGAGCAAAGATGGTTTGTGGGGGGGGGAAGAGGGGAGGGGAAGGAGGGGGGGGGGGGGGGGGGGGGGGGGGGGGGGGGGGGGGGGGGGGGGGGGGGGGGGGGGGGGGGGGGGGGG
>JBBMJY010000021.1:767150-786397 GCA_037833715.1 Toxotes lorentzi
GGGGAAGGGGGAAAGGGGGAGGTTGGGGGGGGGGGGAATTGGGGGGGGGGAAAAAACAGGTGTTGTTTGGGAAAAAAAAAAACCGCTCCCCCCCCCCCCCCCCCCCCATCCCTCTATTCCTCCCACTGTCTGTGCATCGTATATGTGTCCTGTCACCTTTAAAGGGGCACTCCACCAATTTTACATGCGAAAGCCTTTTTAAGATAGTCATGGTTTGTCCTCCTCATTCTGTGACTCAGCAGGAGCTTCTTCGTCAGGTCTGAGAAGATAACCCAGATGAAACCTAGTGAAAACATATTATCTGGGTGTATTAGGGATTATTTGGAATATGTGTAAGTATATATCAGTTAGATGTAATAAAGATGTTCAAATTGAATTGTGGAACAGGGTCGGTCTACAGGATATTACAGGATTAGATAAAAAATGCATGTCCTTCCTTAAGAGCATTATTATTTCGGTCAGTATTGAGCATTGGTAACATTTTCAAAAATCAACAGCAGTGTGTCTTTCCAGAAACAAGAACACAGAACACACCGCAGTCTTCAGGAGGGACTATGTTTTTAGTATGGAGATATTCAATTCAATTCAATTCAATTTTATTTATATAACTGAAGCTAGCTCAAGACACTTCTCACATAGAGCAGATCTAGACCGTACTCTCTATATTATCTACAGAGACCCAACATTTCCCCCAAGAGCAGCACTTGGCGACGGCGGCAAGGAAAGACTTCCTTTATCAGGTAGAAACCTTGAACAGAACCTGGCTCATGGTGGGAGGAGAGAGAGAGAGAGAGAGAGAGAGAGAGAGTAGGGAGGGAGGGAGGCAAGAGGGGAGGAAAGAAAACAATGCAGCTTTCATGATGACAGCAAGATTAAAAGTAATAAGAGGACAATAGTATGATTAGTAATAGGACTAATAGAAATACAAACAACAATAAAAGAACTAATGATGGTAAGACTAGTAGGAATAATAATAATAATTAACAAGACTATTAATGAGGGCTGTAGGAAAAATGAAGAAGTTGAATTAGTAACGTGTTAATGGGATATGAATAGATTGTTTCTTTGAAAACTGTGTTTTGTGGACTTCTCAACAACTTCTGCTCAGACTGCCCTGAAATGTGCTGTGGATGTTCAGAGGATGATTTTGTAATCATCCTCAACCCCTGACCCCTTTGTTCAAGCACCACCAGCAGGCCAAAATGTACTCCTGTGCACAAAAAAACATTCAGATCTAACAAACATTGCCTTGGAATTTACTGAGCACATTTTCTAATCCTTGGATGAACCCATTCCATTTTTCAACACTCAGCAACCCTTCCTCTATTGTCAACACCAAGACAAAACAAGAGACTTCAGAATCTAAAAGGCAGACCTTTATGAATTTTTTATGGAACACATTCCCAATGTCAAGGAGATTAATCCATTTTGAAAATACCTCTTCATCATCATCCTCAGGTCAGACTTGACATTTTTAAGTACTGTACCTCTGCTAGTACAGCTATATCATAAATATCATCGTATTTCATTCAGGATTTTCATGTTAAACTGTATTGAGCAACCACAGTGTACATGCAAAAACTACCTCTCTGAGCTGCCTTTAGATTTCAGCTGTCAGAGGGATCTTGAAGCATCACAGTGAAACACAAGTGACTCAGTACTGAGCCTGAATCATCACTGTCATTTCTAATTTTGCACTCATGTGCTCCCACACACACACACACACACACACACACAAAAGCATTGACTGTGAGTAAGCATCAAAGTTTTGCTTGGCTGTATGAGATACACCGTCAATCCAAGTCCTCCCTTTTTCCTAGTCTCCTCACATTCTTACATTCCATCATCACTGAGTGGAGGGTGGTGGTGGTGGTGGTGGTGGGGTGGTGGTGGGGGGGGGGGGGGGGTAAGGTCATAAGAGGAGTGGAGAGTTAGAAAAGATGAAGGAGGGAAACACTGTCAAGACAAAGAAAAGAGAAGGGAGGAAGAGGTGAAGAGAAAAGGGAAGACAGTGAAAGAGGGATGTACAAGAACTGAAAGAAGGAAAAATATATTTGTTTATGATTTTTTTTTAAAAAAAGGTATTTTCATTTTCCACTCTCTCCCTCTCTTTGGAATGCATCCTTATCTGAAAGGCTTACATGATGTTGGTAATTACAGCCTCTTACATAAGCAGAGAGGGGTCCTGCCATGGTGGAAACACGCACAAATACTCTGGCCCCCAGTACCGGCTGGTACTGAAAATGATTAGGAAAGTGTTAGCCCAGGGTATAAATCCGGAGGAGGATGGCAGGAGGACAAACTCGAGGCTATGAGGAAGAAAAGAAACTCACCCAACGAAAACTTCCATGCACGACTGTGAATCAGCTTCACACTGAATCCTAAAGATGCTGATAATCGCAGTCTGGCATTTTTTGATATCTGATGAAGACATTATTTCATCAGTGTGATGAACTGAAACTTGAATATTACTGTTTGCTCCGTGTGATAAATATTTTGTAATGTCTGCAGGCTGTCAGATTTAGAGATAACAGTGGAGCATGGTGGAACATGGAGCGTTATATGTGGGCTCACAGGATAAAGTACAGAGTGTGTACCTCTCTCTGCTGACAGCTTGGCGTCTTTGTCATCACACTGACAAGATCTATGAGAACAAAAGACAGAACATGAGCCAAAGGTCATGCAGGTCCTGCATGTTCCCAGAAGACCTCAAACAACAGTTCCCTTATACCTTGGAATAACATTAATGTAACCACGGGCTGGTATAACAGGCTACTTGAGTTAAGCCCTATTAACAGTGGACTGGTATTAGCTCTTGTGATTTGCAGTAATTGCAGAGGTTGTCTGTTGTCTTAACCCCTGTGTATATCAACAAGGATTCCTGGGTTTGATTCTGTGAACGGTAAAGGGTCACAGTGTTAAAATAAAACAGCAGCACTTAAGGAGCAAAATAGATGTTCTGTTTCAGTCGTCTCTGGACATTTGTCCTTGGGATTTGGGCAATAAACTTAACAAAAACACTGCCAGAGGGACTACATCCCTTTGTCCCAAGGTAATTCTAGTCAAATGACTTGATTAGCTTTTAAAGGAATAATTTCAAACTTTTGGTTGTATGTATACTTGCTTTCTTTGTGTGGGGTGAGAATATCAGGCTCAGGTCTGTCTGTTAAGAGTGAATTTGGGACTAGTCATGGGAATCCTGGCTCTTTTAAGAGAGCCGGTTCTTATGGCTCGGCTCACTAAAAAGAGCCGGCTCTTTCGGCTCCCAAGTGGCTCCTCAGATTTTTTCGTTTCTTAAATTTAATTTATTACCAAAATAATATAAAATTATGTGTAAAATAAATTATTAATGTACAAAACATACACCACATTAAATGTTTATTATTTATATGGCTTATTGTATTTACATGTATATCGAAGTGATTGAAATGCACCCAAATTTTACTGCGTTTCCTGCGGTCACTCATTTTCTGTTGTCTCTGTAGCGGCTGCTCTCTCTCTCTCTCTCTCCCCCTCTCTCTCTCGTGCCGGTTCGTTCACTATTCGGGACATTTTTAGCTAAGCATAAAGACTGGACGCAGGTTAGTTAGTTAGCTTTTAGCTATGTTTTTTTATTTTAATGGAGAATCACATGGTGTAACAACCGCGGAGTGCTGAATGTGTGCAGTTTCCTGGAGTCTTGTTATCGCAGGAAAGTTGCCAGGTTAGATGCCATTGTGTCTGTGCAGAGACCAAAACCTGTGCTCACCAAATTCTCCTTAGAAATGAATCTGAACTTTACAGGATTAAGCACTGACTGACTGATAACTGCGTGTAGGTACAGTGGGTCTTGGTACTAGCAGCAGTTTGGGCAGCAGCAAAGGTATAGCCAATAGGCTACAAATGTAAACAGCAGCCAAACCGTGGGTATTTCTATGCTACTAGAAGTAGCAGTGTCAGTATAAAACATGCTCAGTGTTGTGGTGGTATTACTCTGGCGTCATGTCCCGCCTCCTTTGTTGTGTCCTCCCGTCTCGTCAGATTAGAGGGGGAGGACTGGTTACACTGGTACCTCACATCCCATACTGGATTTACCGGATTTCCACCTGTCGCGAGCACTGTTTTGTTTTGTGTCAGTGTCGTAAGCGAGCGAAAAAAACAGCGCGCTCTGACACAGGACGGCACGAGATACCAAACACCTGAGCGAGGCTGGGCGAAGCTGGCTCTTAGTATTATCATTATTATTATTTTAAACACGAGTGTCGACGGCAAACAGAACATAACCCGACAGGTGAAAGGACAGCTTCAGAGCTCAGCACCTGTTTTCTGTTTTGTTTTTTGGTTTTTATTTAAATATTTTAACCGAGGACAGCGGAGGGAACAACAACCATAATTCCGGTGGATGGTTTTATCCGCAGTGCCTCAGCCAACCAGCCAACCGGGGAGCAGGATGTCAAGGCAGCAGCAGCAACGGACGCCGTTAAAACTCACCGACAGCGTGGTGGAGGTCAAGAGCAAAGTGAGTGGTGAGGCTAATGGGGGATGTGTGACTGTTGGTTTTTAGTGCTAACGAGAGACGGGGGTCTGCTGTACCGGTGTGCCCCGGTGCACTGCTGACAACACCGACATAACCTTCTGCTGTCATACAGAGAAGAGACGTGATGTCTCCCCTGTGTCTCCAGCTAACACACCTACGACACCTACGGTTTCTTATCACCGTTAGACTCTGGCATTTGGGAGAAAATGTTCGGTACCAGCGGGCAGCAGCTGACAGGCGGCCTGCTTGCGCCTACTGTAGCCTACACTGTAAGCAGGCAAGCGGCTACCAGACCCGAGCCTGCTGGCGACTGCCGCGCAGTTCAATTCCGCATTTATTCCGCCCTCCACCTCCATCCCCCCTTTTAAAAAAAGATTCTGTTATTCAGTCTCCGCAATCTCTTCCTCTATTTTTCAGTTTCTCTTTGTCTGTCTCTTCAGTTCCATCCCAGTAGCTGTCCCGTTACTGTAATACAGTAGTGTCGAATGACTTTAGGTGCTACCAGTATTGTACACCTTTATATCTGTGTTAGCACTAGGTTACAGAAGGTGTTAGGCTCTGTTTACAGTACATAAGCAGCCTACAGTTTCATGTATTGCTTTCAGTTGTGGTTTCAGATAATTTATTTCAGTAAAAACAGCAACACCTAAGTATACAACACTCCTGCATTCAAAATATCACGTAAAAGTACAGGAGTAGTCTGCAAACTTTACTTAGAGATCAAATAGTAATAATAGTACACTGTTAGTGTAATACTATTATATTACTGGATGATTATTATTGATGACCTGTAATATAGTAGGTTGAGGTGGAGCTAATTTTAATTACTTTATATACTTTAATCTATAGCAATGCATCTTATTTTATGAAATAGTGATAAGAGGTTTTGTATGTAAAATTGAAATCTCTAAAAAATACAGATTAAATAAATGTGGTCCAGTAAAAAGTGTAGTAGAAGCAGTATCAGAATAAAACAGAAATACTTAAAGTAAAAGTAAAGTAAAAGTGCCTCGTATTTGTACTCTATATTCATATAAGTACATTACTTGAATAGATGTGCCACCGCTGATGGTACTTTGAACTTTGTATTAGTTCCATTTGGGGTAGGGGGTTTGGGGGTAGATGTAGCTGACAGTTTGCATAATAAGGTACGTTCGTAACATTCAGAACGCTGCTACAAAGTTTGAGTGTGACAGATAACTGTTAACTTCAAATGAGTTTTAAAATTCATTTTATATCTCTGTGCTATACACTTAAATCACCGTAGGTAAAATATAACATGCAGTCAGTATTGGGAATCTTTATTTTAGTCTGTGTATTGGTTGGTATATTAATTGTGTTTTCATGGCTTGATTGCAGTGCCCTAGCATTCCATAGAGTCTCTACCAGATACAGCAAAGGGATTGTATCCATCTGTCCTGTGACATTATTTCTGCCTTGTAAAGATTGAAATGCCAACCGGAGCCTGTGTAGAATACCTTGTAGGTTATATCTGTGTAGATATAACCTTAGCATTACTGCTATGGTGTTTTTTTTTTTTTTTTTTGTTTTGTTTTTTGTTTTTTTAACAATGTCTTACTCTGAGGAGCGCGTAAATCATGCCTACTGATACCTTACTTGTCTCAAAAACAGCTGTCAAGAGACAACCTTGCATGACTGGCATCATGGTTGACCAAGGCATTCCTGCCCTGACACAACCTGCCACTCTCTGCTATGCTCATGCACTCAACTAACTAAATTAGGGACAGTACTGTCACGACTAGCTGCCTGTGACCTGCTAACGATCTGTGCTGCTTTTCTCTCTTTGTCTCTCCTTTTTCTCTCTCTCCCTCTCTCTGTCTCAGCGTCTGTCTCACTCTCTTTCTCTTTCATGTCTGTCATACAGGTCCTGGTTCTTTATCAGAAGCAGTATTGGCAAAGTAAAATGAACTCACACACTCCTTTCCACTGACTTGTGCAGCGACATGCGTGCACTGTAGGCTGTCTTAAAGGAGAGCCACGCTGCAACTCTATCAGACCGAGGAGGACAAAACACAGTGCAGTAAAGAAAGGATCATATTAGATCATATTAGAATATAAATGCCTTTGCACTGCAAGATTTATATTAGTTTATATTAAAATATGCCTGGTTCTGCCTGATACCCATTCCTAGGATCAGGACATCTCGACTTATTTTATTCTGTATTGAGACACACACAGTTGGGGTTTATGTGTGGTCAGTATGAAGACAGTATGCTGGACTTTTGTGCTTCACACAGATGTGACACACTGCCTCAGACACAAGTACTGTGTTTGTCATGCAGCCACACTAGGCTGATGTGAGTGTCATACTCATACATACACATACATAGTCATACACATATGACTGTTATGACTGCATGTTATTTGTGTGTATATATATATATATGTGATCATGATGTCCAGTATCAGGTTGCAGCTGATAAGATATTACTGCACTTACCTCAGTATTGTAGGGAGACATCAGTCACGCAAGTACCATCTCCACCTCCATCAGCTTCACTCTGAGCTGCTGGACCTGCTGTTCCAGCCTCCACTCTCTCTCACTTTTATTTAGTTTTTTTCAGAATAGTAATATTATTTACTTTAAGAGTCAGTAACATTTGTGCTGCACCATTATCCTGGTAAATCTGGCCCTGTGAGCCTACATCTGTGGCAGCAGATTTTAGCGCCTACTTTTCCCACAACTCTCTGAGGTGTTAGGAAGCAAACCATGCTGCCATGTGAATGTTTACTTTTTAATGTCAGTACAACATTGCTAAAAGCAATTGACCCGCAGTCTGTCACAGCGGTGATTCACATTCAGATTGGCGGATTTCTTAATTTGTTTTCCCGTCAGGCTGCGATTTCATCATAATCTGAATCATACAGGTTGCTACTGTTCCATTGTAGTGTTAATAATGGCTCCATTTACTTGTGCACACTAATGCATACCAACACAGTGAGTTTAGGCAATAGTCCTGTTAAGCCATTTACATAATTACATAAACCTGACTTTCACTGGAAGAAACTATTTAACTAAAGTATTTCCAGTATTTTCAAGGTCTGATTTTCCTGTCCCAGTAAAATCAGACCTTGCCAAAACAATTCTAAACATGTCTCAGTACTAACATCACATTATGTTGTTGATCACCAAAGGCCTTTCTCTGCTACAGTTCTTGCAACGGATGCATCCTGGCCAGCTCCAGAAAACAATAGAAATTTCATCACCTGGGAGGACACGCACAGTGCTAGGTTTCTCTGCAGCTCGGTGGTTGTTGATGCTCTCATCTGGACAGTGAGTTACAACAACCAGCCAGTTTGTTTGTACTCTGCTGTCTGAATGCAGCCTGTGAGCCTTTGGCTCGATGTTCAACTTCACTTTCACCACCGGTCAACTCAGCCTCTCTTTTCTCTCTACGCTCTGTGGAATTTTGAAATACTTTGAACTGAATGGGGGGAACAAAACAGAAGCTGATTTTACTGTGTTTGACTTTACTGTATTTTCAGAGAGCAGACAGATCGATGAAAAGAAACTGTATTGTATCAAATTGCAAACCATTTCCTCTATTTTAAGATACAACCTGCTCCATTTAGCTGCATGATGAGATTATACTAGATGGATGGTGGATAGCAACAGCCTGTGGTGTATGGACTGTTAGGATCAGCTGTATCTGGGCGGGTGGAGTTGTGCCCTGCTGCTGACAGTTCAAGATCCAGAACACTGATGTTTCCTGGCAGTGCCAGTAGCAGGAACCACTCTGTGTCTGAAAGCACCTTAAGAATGTATTGCTCTTGCATATTCAAAAAAATACTACTGGTTTGTATCTTTATATCATTTACTGAAAATCCGATGTAGGCTGCTTTGATTTTGTAGCCAACATAGTGTCCCCTTATCATCGGTGGCTTATTTATCAGCTGCTTGGCTACCAGCTTGGCTACCAATTATGTATATAGGTGTAGTGCTCACTCATTACAACCTAACCTTACCACTGTTACGGTGCATTCAGACCACTGTCGTGAATATGGTCGCCGGACTGTTTTTGGAGTATTTTGAAATCCACAAATATTTGGCCCTTAACAGTCACTGGGAGCACTCCTTCTGTAGGACGAGGGGCTTGCCTCCATAGATACCACATACCTTAGAAACGTTTCTTTCCACCAACAGTCATGACTGAAATAACCACTATTGCTGCCTTTTACTGGAAAGATGACTGTGCTAACTGGAAAAGGCAGCTAACGCTAGTGCTAACGTAGACATGACGCGATTTCGTGACTATTCACGTCTTTGCTTTGAGTTTGTATGTAATTTCCGTGTTTTGTGTGTCAGTTACTGTGTTGATATCTTGCTACCGACACCATTTGTTCCTTCCACCTCTGTACCCTCCTCCTTCTGTGCTCAGTCTTAGTATTGGTGATTAGACTAAGCAGCAGAGCCTCCACCAAATCTAACTCTATAACTATGGTGGTACAAATGGCCAGTTGCTTGATTTAAATGTCTTTTAATTTTGTTCATCACTATGATTCTGATGACTGGCGCAGTGGCTTGGCCCACCTGCTGTATACCTCTGTATATGTCTGGCATGATGTTACAGGATTTTCACTCTCTCTTTGGCACATTAAGCAGCAACGTAGCTGTGGGGCATATGATCACACGCCAAGAGGAAATATGTTTAAAATGTAAAAAATGTGTGTGGGCTGTGGCTGAGGCCCTGATGTCACTGTATAGCACCAGAACAAGTATTCCAACATAATTACGTCCACATGTGGCATGCAGCAAGGCTCACCTACATCATGTTTGTTCTCTATGCTGGTTGTAGACATTCAGATTAGAGGGCGTCTTAAACTAAGATTCACTGATATGACAGTAAGTATTACAAAGCAAAGTAAAACAAAGTTTTAGGGCTGTTACTTTTTCCAAAAATAAAGTTTGAACAAATTTGAAATGACATGCAACTCACCCCACCCCCCACCACCTGCATATCCTTGCATACAAATCATACCATCTTATCAGTGATGCCATTTTTTGTGAGCTCCTTGAAAGGGATCTGCTGGATCTGTGTGTGCTGAATAGTGGGGAGTCAAACAAGCTTGTACACTTGACGTTGCTCAGCTCGTGTGTGGTGCATCTTGGATGGCAAGGTATTCTGCAAGCGAGTCCACAGATTTGCTGTCATCACGGTGTGAGATACCCGCTTTGTAAAAATGTAAATCTGGTATATAACTATCTGGTCATTTATCTTGTTGTGATTGAGATTTTTTTTTAAAATTTAGACTGCATAATTGATGGATTTTAGATAATATTTACCATTTAAGAGTTTAGGATGCTTTAGGATGAAAAAAAGTATCATAGAAAATATTTCTCAGAGTAATGCAAAGGTATAGGAAAAGAGGATTGTTTCTGCATTGTAGAAAAACTAGGACCACAACGTGTGCTGTCAGATCAGCCTGTGCTGTCAGATCAGCCTGTAAAACCAGCCTGTTTTCTCTCAGAGATGATGAGGCGCTCAGGAGGTAGAGCTGTATGCATAGAAAAAGCCCTGTATGATTGTGTGAGTCAATGACTAAATGTGATTTGTAGTGATAAGCACTTTGAGTGGTCGGTAAGACAAGAAAAGTGTTATAGAAGTGCAGTCCATTTACCATTTACCTTGTTGAAAGAACTGTGCAAACATGTTACCTGATACATATCAGCCCCTATTACAGCAAGTGGTTTCACTGATTAACACATGTTCAACCGGAGAGGAAAGACTAACCAGAGTTCACCTGGCTGACTGTCCATCAGTGTTTATCATCAGTGATTTTTATCCCTTTCACACACACACAGGTTGGTCCTCTTCCATCCTAAATGAGACACCATTTGACCATTGTGTTTTTCATCCTCTGCAGTTTGAGGCAGAATACCGTCGCTTTGCCCTAAAGAGGAACGGCCCAGGTGGTTTCCAGGAGTTCTACCGCCTCCTCCAAACCATCCACCACATCCCCGGTGTTGACGTGCTGCTGGGATATGCCGACGTCCATGGAGACCTCCTTCCAATCAACAATGACGACAACTTCCACAAAGCTGTCTCGTCGGCCAATCCGCTGCTCCGCATTATCATAACCAAGAAAGGTAAGAGGGGCAGGGGCAGACTGAGGGACACGATAGAGGGAAAAATTTATCATAAAGAATAAAAGGTGGCAGAAAGTTGGTTTCAGAAACAGTCTGAACCCCTGCACCTGTTTCTCTTAACCACTGACTAAAATACTTAGAACAGCTTGAGATAGAGACTTTTCTCAGAGCTCGGCTCTACCTGTTGGCTGTCCTTCCTCACTTTCAAGCGTTGTCTGCTGGTGTGTGTGTGTGCCAGGGGCTGTGCACAGCTGCAGGGAAGGTCTTTGTTCTCCACATCAAACACCAGGTTTATCCTTCATGCACAACGCCACCTGCTGATTCTCTGCCTGCCTTTTTTCATGCAGTTCTCTCCTGGGTAAACTGTGTTGTGATTTTTTTTTTTTTCTGGGGCATGTCTGCTTCATTAGACAGCACAATGAAAGAAAGAGAGATGAAACGGAGACATATTAGACATTGCAAACCCATCACTTCAGAGTCCACTTTCCTTCTTCTAGAGCTTTTGACCACATTACATGGTCTTCAGTAGGTGGTCAATTGACACAGAACTATAGATGCTAAAACGTTCCATTATTCTGAGCACTTTTAGGACTTTCTTATCTATTCTGGCTTAAAGGTTGAACTTTATAGCTCATTCTTGACAACTGCTGATGAAAACCATGTGATATGGTTGAAATTCCAAAACAAATAAGTAACTGGACCTTGTGTTAAACTGAGAGAGCTGGATTGTTTTGTCAATCTTATTAATGGGTATGGAGCAAGACACTACTAGAGGATTCACTGCAGTAACAGAATATAAGCCAATTTAGGTTTTCTTTTCAAATCCCACTGCACAGTGAGTTGTGCTAATTGACAGTATAGGACATGGTGCAATATATCATTTCATGATGATGTCATCATTTCATGATATGATGTCATCATAGGACCAAGAAAAATCTTTTTATTTACTGTATTTTTTTATTTTAAAATTCATGTTAAAATATGCATGAATTTTGCTGGTCATACGTTTTAGAACAGCCCCATTTTTCCTGTTTTTATGGAAATTTCAGCAGTTCAAGTCAAGTGAAAAACATGTAAATTTCATAGGAAACTTTTCTGCAGCAGTGGAAATAAATGAAGCCTTGAAAGTTAATGCAAACAATTCACACAGGTGACCCAACTTGTGTTGATGGCTTCCAAACCCTCTGTCTGTACAATGGCAGTGATGAACAAACTGTGTTCCTGCTCCCTTTGAGGCTTCATTAGGACTATGCTGTGCTGCAGGGAGTCGTATATTTCCGTATATTTCTATCAGAATGAGAGAAAATGGCAGGAACAGAGGAGACAGAGCTGGTTGGTCAGAGCTTCATCCTACAGCAAAGATACTGACCCAGAACCAGATGGTGGCTTCACGTGATGAAGACCAGCACAGTCTCCGGACCTAAACCACATGGAGGTGGTTTGAGATGAACTGGACAGAAGGTGAAAGCAAAGCAACTTGCAAGTTAGCAACACATTCATGGGAACTTCTGCAGCAGTGTTTGAATTAATTTCCGAACAGTGTTTTATTTATTTATTTTTTTT
Organism: Toxotes lorentzi; assembly: GCA_037833715.1. Lineage (NCBI taxonomy): Eukaryota > Metazoa > Chordata > Actinopteri > Toxotidae > Toxotes > Toxotes lorentzi. The sequence continues at coordinate 779,339 of JBBMJY010000021.1, forward strand.
TATTATTTTATTCTGAATTTAATCACATTACATTATGTAAATTTCAGTAACAACTGGAAAAATGGAGGCTCTCTAAAAGTTTTTATCAGTAGTGTATTTGACAAAATCTCAATCTAACTGTTGTAAGATACCATATATTTGTGCAGAAGGAACCAAGTACTGTTCCATTTTGATCCATGGTCCGGTTAGTTCACCACAGTCATCTTAGTGATAACTGGCTCCATAAAACCTGACAATAGCAGTTAAATAGTCTCACAAGACTGGACTTCACTTTCAAGTTATTACAGAAACAGCAGAGTCTGGTCTTTCAACACAGTGTCCACATGAGCAGCTACTCTACTGTGTGTTGTCTGTGCTTCTCATTGCCTGTCTTGTTCATGTGTTTGCTATAGTTTGATTCATATACTAAAAGGTTGTAGAGTCATTTACAGGGAGTTGCATGAACAAGCCTCACATACTGTTCAGATGTTAGATGTGCATGCAGGGTTGTGCTTATCATTAAATTGTGTTTCAACATTACAAAATGACATAGCTAGTGGGAATGGGGTTTAATAGCATTTTATCAGAATCCAGTTCGTCTTATTGAATCAGAATCCTTTCAGATCCGTTACTGAATCTTCTTAAGTAGTTTGTTTTGGTGGGGAATGACGTCTTCTGTTAATAAAAATAAATTGTTTTAAAGGCAATCAGCGTGGTACAACTTGATATTATTCTAATCACATGAATAACACAATTAGCAACTTTAATGGTGATCTATTGACCAATTACCACACGAGCATGACACTGACACTAATAGAAGCTAAAGTCATTAAGGATCAAGCCTAAGCCATGGACATCCTTCTGTGTTGAAGGCTTGTAGGGCTTTCAGCACATATTTTGTTCCTGCTCTGTGACATTCATTAAGCCTGCCCTTACTCCATTTACTCTTTACACTGCATTTTAATTCCATCCAAAATGCACTCGTCTGTAAAGACCCAGCACATTCATGGAAAGGATTGTTGTAATGTTACTTTACAGTTGATTCCGTCTCTTCTGCTCCACTTTTGTATAGAGGAACTGATTTGATTATGAGCTTCAGGCAACACTGTAGCAGATATCAGTCTGTTTCTCACTGTAAAAAAACGAACCTAATCCACTGTCACAGAGAGATGTAGTAATGAAGTAGTTTGCAACAGTTTTCTGCAATTTGCCAGCAACTAAATTGTCAACTGGAACTATCATATTGTTTCCTCATGTTTCCTCATGACCTCTAACATGCTCTGTGGCCTGGTACCAGAGCACAGGTCAGGAGCTGGTGACCACTGACGAAATATATCATTCCATAATATGTAGCTGTAAAATGAAACGAATCAGCACTATGACTCTTCTGGGAAATAATACTACTGCTAGAGACTAATGTACTAATGGCTCTCGTACTTACCACTGCAAAGTACTGTGAGTTGGTGCAAAGATTTAATAGAGAATTGTAATGAGTTCATGAGGGATGTTTCTGTTGGCAAAACAAATAAACTTCTGTGTACATCCACCCATCCATCCACCCATATCTCTCTCCATGCTTAGTTCTTCCATCATGTGGATTATGTGACCAATTATAGTATTCTACACTGCTGCATTGTTGTGTCCCCAGTGCACCTTCTCTTGCTGTGTCTCTGTATCTTGCATAATTCATGATGTAATGATACTTATCTGCTACTTAGCAGGCCGCAATGGTTGTTCAGAATCACAGACAGCTGCTAGTTTAATCAGATTAACTCAGTGGTCTGGGAGAGAGGAGGAGAGGAGGCAGAGAGTTCAGGAAAGCAAGATATTTAAGACAGAGAGTCAGAGGACGGAGAGAACAAGAGGAATGTGCTGTTTAGCAGGCAATGCATTTTACGCTGCACACAAAGGCACACACACACACACAGGTTGCATTAGGAATAATGGCATAATCTAATCCCTCTGAGTTTGAGAAGCTAGACTGCACCTCATTAGTAAGGACCATGAGTTGGCCAGCTAAAAATCTACTCAGCCAATCACTTTATTTTTCATCCCTGAAGTGTAATCATGTTTACTCACCACATCCACGTGAATGGGAAGACTTATACAGCTGAGGCCTCCGATAGAATTCAGTGCAGTGGGTTCTTTCTGGGTCCTATGAGGTTCAGGCTGCATGAACTGATTGATATAGCGGTAATGATTTTTGTTCTAGATTCAGCTCTGTAGAAATCTTTTTCAATTATTCATATTTAAATTATTCAATCATTAGTCTTCTGCTTCCAAGCATCATTAACCTATGTGGAGTTCATTTTGCTTTTTGTGTGCAACTTTTCTCTCTCTCTATTACTTTCCTTCATTCTCTGTGACCTTTACTCTGGGTTGTCTTTGTGTGTATTTGCACACGTGTCTGTATTGGTGTGGATATGTTTGTGTGTGCGTGAGAGAGAGCGAGGGAGAGAGAGAATGATAGCAGCCCATCTGGTGTTGTAAGCCATTAGCCACTGAGTGGGATTATCTTACTCTAAAAGACTTCATCAATCATATCAGCTCCACTCATTGCCACCACTCTGTGTGCATGTGTGTGTGTGTTTGTAAGAGAGTATGGGTGTGTGTATTTGATGTGCACAAAAGGTCTGAAAGGATTACATAGAGGAGGTTGACGTCTAATACGTGAATTTTGTCCATCTGCATCAGTGCTGCAGTGGCAGCCTCATCCTGTATTAGTTTTGTGGCGGTAGCCATGGTAACAGCTCTGCAGTACTACAGTGGTAGTTGTGTTGTGACAGTTCCATATTAATATTACAGTGGTAATTTGGATTACAGTTTCACATTGGTATTACAGTGGTTACCATGGTTATAGTTCTGCAGAAATACAGTGGTATCCCTGGTAACAAGAGTACCACAGTAGTAGTTGTAATCTTGTTTTAATTATTTAATTATGACAACTTCAACCTGTATTTATTTGGGATGTCCCTGCTCAAGTGTTTTTGTCCCTGATCTGAGTTCTGGTAAATTAAGTATGTGCCAATTCCGAGTTCAATCCAGTCCTTACTTTAACCTGTGCATCTGACACATTGAAATAACACAGCTGTAGACAACTTAATCTCATACACTGTATTCTTTATGAGCTTCGTGATCCAAATACTGAAGCTTAAATTACTGATATGATAAAAATGCCACCCCTGACTGTGACGTGACAAGATCCGCTAGAAAGAGGCTAATGGAACCACAGAAACACTGGTGGTTTTACCTTTGGCAAGTACTGACAACAGCATGCAGTGACCACACAAAGCAGACAACAGTCAAGTTTAATTTAGGCCTGTCTTCAAGTTACTGACAGAATTAACATAAATTAGTGACAGCTGATATGAACGCACCGTCAGCAACATTTGTTATTTTAACCAGTGACAGCTAAACATGAAGAAGCTGCAGCTGAACGTTTCCTACACTGCTTTGCTAATGAGTATTAGCATCGTGTGATTGTTTATACTTAAAACTGCTCTAAACTATAGAAATAGAATGAACTGTGCGAAGGCTAGGGTGGGGTGGGGGGAGGGTTTATCTTCTTCCTGCCAGAGAGTGCTCCAGAAATGACTTTCCAGAAATAACACCAACACACAGACATACACAAATTAACACACAGAATACCACCGTGGTGGCTGACATGCTTATGTCTGTAAATGTGTATAGGAATGTATTTATATAATGGTCGAGCTGTGAGTGGCATAGTTCCCCCAGCCCTCTGACTTGAAGCTTCTAAGTTAGGGATGGAGAGCTGACTATAAGCGGCTGAAAATATCTGCGTACAGCATGATGAGAGGAGGAGGAAATCAAATATTTATACACAAGCAGCGACATGCGGGGATGGAGGGAAGCAGGGAGAAAGACTGAGAGAACCAGAGAGCTGGAGAGAAAGCAGCTCATTTTCTCTGCCTTCTGTCTTGAAACCCTGCCATCACAGTAATTTAGCTAATGAGCTGAAATGGCTCAAACTGGAATGAATTGATACAGTGGGACTTGTGACATAAGGAAGACAGTTAATGTTGTCTGTGGTGCTTTGCCACGGCTGGAACAGAATATGTAGAGTGCACTGACAGGAAAAGGAGGAGAGAGGAGGAGATGTAGAGGAGGACCTGAAACAAAGATCAGAGAAATTCTATCCTAGTTATCCAAGAAGAGTTGAAGCAAGGGCAACAGGACATGGTTGTGGATCTTTTATTTCCAAGAGGCTTCATCAGTTCCCACTGACTGGTGGAGAGTCTAAGGTATTTAACCTCTGTAAGGTCATTATCAAGGCCATTGATGTCACTTGGTTTTTTAGTGCTCCTGACTGTTGTAACAGCAGTCGTTGGAGTCGGATGAAAGGACAGAATTGTAGGTGGGGGCTTAGCGTTGACATAGACCTTCTTCTCCATTGAGGGATGGTTTCTCTACTTGAGATGATGAGAACACAGAAGAGATAACTTCTGTTATAATTGTGCGCTATATAAATAAAATTGACTTGATTTTCAAACCACTTGTCCTCCCTATCTGTTTGCCTTTCTCCCTGCGTTGCTTTTCTTGTGGTTGAGTGTGCAGTCTTTCAGATGGACAAGTTTCTGTCTAAGTGTGTCCCTGGTGTTGCTTGTTGGAGAGTTTCTTTCATGTATTTCAGTTATTGGATGACGATGTTGTTGCCTTTAGTCATCTGTTCTTTACCAGCCGAAGTGTTGGTGTTCTTTCTGGATCTTGTGGCTTTTTTTCACAAAGGTCCAATTTGGAGATCCACAAGCTTTAAGTACATCCCTCAGGTGTTTTTGCTTCTCCTCTTGGGCCTGGGCACTTGTTGGCACATTCCCAGCTTGGTGGGGGCTGGGTTTGTATCACTCCTAGCTTATGTTCCAATGGGTGGTCAGAGTCCAAGAATGAGTATCAGTCTGTGTGTGGGGGTTTCCTGTTTACTCCAATGTGGAGGCTCTTGTCTTCTTCAGTGTGTACAACACAAAATCCAAGCTACCAAGCTTGATGTCCTCTTGTGTGAATTTGATGTTACTGTCCACTGAGCTAATGCACTTCATGGGTTTTTAATTTTGACCCATGTGTCGTCCACACAGATTCAGCCTGGCTGAACCTCACCAGCAGTTAAGTGAAAAGGGCTAAAACTGTTTTTCTTTGATTGTTGTTCTTCATTCAGCATCTGATACAGTGATGAAGTGGCAGATTACATACATTCTGATCAATATTAATAATTCATTCATTTGTTTTGTTGTAAAATATGAATCAGCTGTGAAATGTATAATATTACTAACAGTAGTATCCAGGGGAATGTGTATCCAGCTGTTCAGTAGAAAATTCCATGTACATACTGAAATCTGATATGTAAAGAGTTTAAAAATGCTGGATTACAACTCAATTTAATTACTGATACTCTGCGTTTACAATTTAAAAACACTGGATTGTGTCATGAAAAATAGTTAGTGCAGGAGGTGGAGTGGTACCAACTAGATATTGCTGTGCTCCACTCAGCACTAGGCTCTGGAACCAAACTCCTGGAGAGGGGCTGGACTCTCTCTTTCTCCGGAGTTGCCCAGAGGCAAGCATTTCTCCTTTTGCAGCCCTCACCAGGAACAGTGGAGTTAGAAGTGACAATGACTACAGTGCAATAATTGAAAAAGTAAATATATAACCACTGATCAAAGATTAAAGATTTTCTTTTAGTAGTGATCATCATCACATCCAAGGCCAGAAAGAACTGAAGAGGCAGACTGAGAATAAACTACAATATGCAGCTCTCTAAACTCTTGTTGCGAAGCCCAAAGGGAAGTTAGTGAAGGGTCACATTACCATACTTCTCCTCCTATAGAAGTTAGTGAGAGAAGCTGCTATCAGTTGGCAGCTTTCTCAGCGGTGCACACAGATTGACATTACTATAGGAGAATCTTAAAACCTCTCTGTTCTGGTCAGGAGAGCAGAAGAAGGAGGTGAATGCCTTCAGATTCTACATTGTGCTCAGTCGCTGTGTAGAATTTACAATGAGAATCTGTTTGGCAGTAATGGGGGCTCTTGGCTTGGTTTGGTTTAAAAACGCAATGATGTTTTAAGATCTGTCCTCTTTACTTAATGTATTATCTGTTTAAACACATGCAGAATAGAAGGGAGAAAAATATCATTTTATGCCTTAAATGGAGGTGTCATATTGTATTTTTCATTTGTTGTTGTGCGTAGATGGTTTGGGTGAAAACCACACCCTCACAGCATGAAGTCAGTCTTTGTTTCATGTCATGCCCTGTCTGTCTTTCTCCACTGTACACAAGCTTATTGTGGACGTGCACTGAATTCAGCCATATGGCAGCCCCTTGGGCTCCAGATGGTGGGCACTACAGAGTGAGGTCACTGTCACACACACACACACACACACACACACACACAGAGCTTATGACAGCTGCAGATCACAGGCTCATGATGCATTTGGGAAAGATATGGGGCACACAGACACAGAGGCTGATGATAACATGGTCATATCCAAATGATTTTTTGTGAATGACTGTTTCAGTCAGTTACTACATGACTCACATTTGTAGTAATTTAGTTCAGGAGCCTGCCTAACCTACCTACCCACTACTAACGGAACAGCAGCTGGTTAATCAGGTAGTCTTTCATTTCTGCACCTTGTTCTGTCATAATGTGATGAATACTCATACTGAACATATAATTAAGTAAAACAGCCAGTCAGAGAGACACTGAATAAGACAGACACAGGCTGTCAAGTACCGTAGTCTCTGACCTTACTTCCTCTTACAGAGTCTAAAGGTATGACTGGCCAAGTGTTATGTTTTAAATTAAAACCCAGCACCTGGACTGACTGTCGTGATTTCTATACGGGATTAGGGTTAGGAAATTAACTGAAAAGCCACTGGAACTCACAATCCGAGTACTCACTCACCTCATTTAAGTGGAAAACACGTAGAACACATTGAATTTATACATGATACATGATACAAATATGCATATTTGTAGACAGACGGACAGACAGACAGACAGACAGACAGATAGACAGATAGACAGATAGATAGATAGATAGATAGATAGATAGATAGATAG
>JBBMJY010000021.1:791142-810790 GCA_037833715.1 Toxotes lorentzi
TGCAGATATTTCATGATAATATTTGAGATTGTGTAAAATTTTAAGGATGTCCAAAAACTTTTCTCCACCACTGTACATTGCTGGACGATATAAAACTTTATATCCTAGTATTGATGGATAAATATGACAAATTATTTTACGTGTCTTATTTACTACCATATAAGAATGTGATTTGTTTCCCCCCATCATGTTATACAGAGATTCCTCCACAGAGTAAGCTATTTGAATACCACACATTCTTAAGTACTGGCCAAGGCCTTTATTTACCTCAACTACAGAGACCACAAGACCTTTATTTGAAACAGGCTTCTTTATGAGACAGGCCTTTACTGCTAATTTCCTCTGGTTTACAAATTTGACCATATTTTAATTAAACATCGCTTTGTTGTCTAATCAGTTTCCAGTCACTTCCACTTTGCCTCTTTGCATTTCTTTTGATTTTAATGTTTGTTTTTTTTTTTTGCTTGTTTGTTTGTTTGTTTGTTTTTGTTTTTACTTTTTTGTTTGTTTTTTCTTTGATTACTTTTAAGATCATTCTCCTTCTTGGTGGGCTTTTAATTTGGAATACTAGGAAGTGTTGAGTGACACTGACAGCTGCTTAACAAGTTGAAAAGCTGTGCAGTAGGAACAACTGGAAATAGTTAGTGGATGGAAACAGTGTTTCTGTTAAAAAAGAGAAAGTGTGAGTATGGCATCACTCTGTTAGAGTTGTTGAACTTACATTACATTATACTGGAATTTACCATGTTACACCCTACCTTGATTTTTTAAAAACATTTTATCAGCCCTTATTTAAATATCTTTTTTTTTTTTTTTAGAATTGTAGTAAATGACTGTAAGGTGACTTTATCAGTTATTTATCAAAAATAACCTATAGATTAAACTTGAAAGTAAATCCTACTTGCATCTTATTCAGTTTTCAAGTAGTATTAATAGTTGTATTATCATCAGTAGAAGTACAAATAGTTTGCTGTATTTGAATTATTAGTTTCATTATTATATTTAGATTTGCTGTAGTAGAAATACATGTATTTGTAGAGACATCTTTCTGGTTATCTAGCATCTTTTTGATGAAGTCATGCTGTCAGCTGATCATTGATGAAACTGCATAGACAGAGAGAGAGATAACAAAATAAACACAAGAAAGAAAGAGGGAAGAGGTGGAGAAGTGTGAAATTAGAAATCGATGTGAGTACTGTAATACAAATATTTATAAAATTCCCCTTGCACATACGAAGTAATGGACCCAGATATGAAATTTGACACAGAATAATATTTTTGGGCTGAATCAAATGAAAGTTCCCCCAAACAAAAATGAAGAAAAATATTCAAATGTGCTGCTCCACTTGATTAGATTATATATATAAACCTGTGTTGGTGCTCTGCAAGTGTGTGAATAAGCCTGTCTTTCCCTGTATCAGCCTTTCTTCACTCCTTCTCTTCCACCTCTGTTGTAGGTTCCCACGGCCTGCTCATCAAACACAAAGTTGATTTTGATCAGTCCTGCCAATTCTGTATTTCAGTGACAGTCCAGTGCCCCTGTTTCTTTATTATTTCAGTATCTGTGTGTTCTGGAAGGTTTAAGCAGCTAAAATGCTAAGTACGATCACAAGGCCACTGCTGACTGCTGTAATGAGATGGAACAGGAATCTTGGCTTTGGGCTTCTAGTTTCAGAGGTGTTACCTTATTACCCTAATTTTTCACTATACTATAAACTTTATCAGATTTATATCACCTATTGTATTGGCTCTATATAGTAGAATAGAATAGTCACTCATTGTAATATTTTCAAACTCAAAAGAGCTACAGGTTCCCTTAGTCTTTGGTCTCCCCACAGAAATAGAGCAATGTCCATACCATAATACAGACAGCTGCTTTCTAAGAGACTCTTATTGAAGCACATCTCTTTATTATACTAAAAAAAACATTTTAAATATCGGCATTGGGCACCAGCATGAACATTAGCTCTTAACTTAAGAAACATAGACAAGGTCTCCATGTTTGTGAATTAACTACTACAGACTGTGTGTTTGCATAAGAGAGTACTTTTGACAGTAACTTGTTCATAAACACAATTTTAGACTGAACATAAACTATACGATTATATTTTTTAAATAATCCATAGACATCCATGGATGTATGATTTTCATTTTATTTTAATGGAATAAAGAGTTGAGGGAACATAGCCTGCTCTGTTAATAGCCAACATAGTGTAAACTAAAGCTAAAGTTTTAGCAGGAAGAGCACAGTCATTTAATGTAGACTAAACTATGAGCATGGTATATTTGGTCTATGCTGCGTTAGCCTGGACCAGTATTACACCCGCTGACATTTTTTAAATACATCACAGTGTGACTAATGAACTGTTCTCTCTGTCTTTGTGTGTGTCCCCTTAAAGAGGATGAACCTGTGGTTTTTGCCACCAACTCCCTCCAGCGGCGCAAAAAGGGGCTGGGCTTAACCGGACTGCGCACCACTGGCTCGGGCTCCACCCACTCAAAGAACAAATCAGGCCTCATGATCGGCCTGCCACAGAACTTCAGACAGATCTCGTCCATTATTGACGTGGACATCTTACCCGAGACACACCGACGTGTACGACTTCACAAGCATGGTACCCATAAACCACTGGGCTTCTACATCCGTGACGGGGTGAGCGTACGAGTGGCGCCACAGGGCGTAGAGAAGGTGAGATTGGTTATTGTATGGATCTAATTGGAGAAAAGGTCACTGAAGTTTGGGGGTTGTTTGTCATGAATCATGACACTGACACTAACGTCACTTCTGAACTGATTTAAAATGCCACACTATTCCAGTCACTTTGTTTAATCAGGTTTCGTCAGATTAATTAAAATTGGTCTTCATCTTAATTACAACTGAGATGAAAGAAAGCTCCTGGACACTGAATATGCCGCCAGTCACATTACTGCTAGATATCTCAGTCTCAGCTTCTCTCACATCACTTTTTCGTTGGCACTGTTTCTTAAAGAAAACCTCATTTTTAAGCAGATATAGACCTTTATCACATTATCATTCTCGCTGAAAGCACTGTGGACATCATCACGGTGAAATGGAAGCTCAGAGACTCTTCATAGAGCAGGACATCCAGCCAAACTTAGCAACTGGGTAAGAAGGTCAGGGTGATTGATGGCCAAGGAACGACTCTCTCAGAGTTCCTCTGCCTTTGCTGCCTTTACTGGGTCCAATCTCAGGCACTTCTTTATTGTGCACAAGATAACTAATAACACATCGATTAAAAAATGATGGCACTAATAATACATTTTTGAGGTGCATACGACATAACAATCGATATCCAAGCCCAAGTTGGATTATTGCTGTACTTGTCATTCTGAAGCTTAATTTACGGTGGAGCTACCTGTGACCAGGTATCATTACTGTAAGAGGGGTGCACTTGTTTCTGCAGTTGTAGACTAAACCAATGCCTGATAAAAACAAAGGCCAATGTTTAAATATGTCGTATAATGGAGGTGTTGTCTCTTGTATGTGTCATGTATTTGTTGACATGAAATCTAGGTTCTGCAGGTTTTGCAGAGAGATGTAACATGTGAGACTTCTCCTCTGTCCTGTAGGTCCCGGGGGTGTTCATATCCCGTCTGGTACGTGGCGGACTGGCAGAATGCACAGGCCTTCTGGGCGTTAATGACGAGATTCTTGAGGTGAACGGCATCGATGTAGCAGGAAAATCTTTGGATCAGGTAAATACAAGACCCAAATTCACCTTCATGGACATTTGCCAAAATTCAGCAAAAGTTAGATTGTGTCAGTTTAATGTCTGATCGGTTCAGATCGGTTTCAGCAGTCTGATGAAACCTGTGTGAAAAGCAGTGTAAAATTCAACATGGTAAACAGTCAAGCACATTTTGAGGATAGCTGAATGTCAGGGGGCGGTGGCCTTGATACACATTATATGAAAAAAGAAAAAAACAGCAGCAGGAAGTAAAGGATGCCTTCCAGATTTTATATTTTTCAAATCTGAAGAAGAAACAACTGTGATTGTCTTTGTCTGTGTTTGGACATTAATCTAATCTTAAAGTTTCAGTTTTTCTTCTTCTTCTTCTTCTTCTTCTTCTTCTCTTCTCTTCTCTTCTCTTCTCTTCTCTTCTCTTCTCTTCCTCTACCTGTCATTTCAGGTTACAGACATGATGGTGGCCAACAGTCACAACCTCATTGTGACCGTGAAACCGGCTAACCAGAGGAACAACGTGCATCGTGGGAGTAAAACCTCGGTGGGCAACTCTGGTTCTGTAGGCTCGGCTGGATCTACAGGCTCCGCCTTGTCACGTGACTCACCGAGCCCCGCCTCTCAGAGCAACCCAATTACTGCAAGGTATGACATGGACATGACAGAGGGGCTGGTTTTTGCTCTGAAGCTACCAATTGCAAAATGCTGCATGTTGCTGTTGAACCTATTTTGTGGAATGAAAATCCATAAAACTGGAACAGGACTGAAAAGGCGTCAGTGTTCTCTCAGAAGTTTATTGGGACAGGGTGTAAAAGCCTCTAAAACAGCACTGAGACCATTCTGACCTGGGATTAGAATGATTAGAATGATAAATATAGCCACAAGCAGCAGCAGGAATGTAAGAGGGGGAGATTACACTAATAGTCTAGGTTTTACAAACTGAAATTAGTGGGCAGCAAAAGGAGGAACAAAAATGTAGCTTTTATGTAGAATGACACATGAGATGTAGAAATAATGTCTCTAACTTGTTGAGGTTTTTTGTGAGTTTTTACAAGCAAAGTCTCCTTTGGTCAAACTAACTGTCCCAGTTTTCACACAACAAACTGTGAAACTGTATTAGACTGTAACTGCTGGACTGATTCTATCAGCATTATTTGCCATGTCGTGTGTTATCACCACAGCAACAGCATTGCAGAGGGTGACAGTGACGACGAAGATGACGACGGCGACCTCATTTTGGAGAACGACAGTCAGACACCTTACGACTCCCACCGAGTAAACAACAGGAACAACACTAACCTCAACAGAGACTCACCCAGCAACAGGCCGCACAACTCCGCTGTGGTTAGGCCCCTCCCACAGAGCGTGTCGTTGCCGAATAGCATCGGAACGTCCCTGAATGACAGCTCCACAATGATGTCCATTCACAACGGAAACACAGCCAGTAGCAGCCAAGAGAGCATGAGAGAGGATGGCAACATAATAACACTGTAACTATGGCAACACTGACAGCTACACTGTAGCGAGGAGGACTATGGAATGTTACAAGCAGAGAGTGCCGTAACCATGACAACTACAGATGGCTATGCTTCCCGTCAGCCAGATAACAGACTCAGCAGCAGCTTTTCTGACAACGTTTCTAGCTGTTGATTCACTGATAGTTACTCTCTTAAGTCTGACAGGTTAGAAACACTGACAGCACCGCACAGATACAGGGCAGAGTTTCTTCTGCTTTCTTACCCTTTGCTGGCCTTGGTGGACCATGGGTTTTCACAGTCTACAGGCATAACAACCCTGACTTTTTATATGTCTGCAACATGTGGCTGAGGTAATGTATGGAGCTGAATTGTCTTGTTCTATAAGCAAAAACAATTTATTTGTATTCACCCCAGGGAAATGAGTTCAGTGCTATAATGTATTAACTGGTCAATATAGACTTAAAGAGAGCAACAAGATTGAGAAGCAATTCACAATCTGATGTCCGCATATTTAGAAAATCATCTCTAATTCCAAAATTACTAGTAAGGTACTGCAAAATCTACAGTGCTACAGCTGCACCAATCAGAGGCAAGAAGAATAATTCAGTTATCAGTCTCCACGGATCCATAAATGGTTCTAAAAGGTAAGAAACACAGTACAGTAAGAGCAGAGCTGTGATTGGCTGAGAGTGTATTTATTCATCACCACACCACACTTGCTGTACCTACACCTACCACTTTACTCTGGTCATTGTGCTTCCAAAGTTACAATAATGCCCTAAATATATATTAAATATATAAATACAAGACAGCAGAACAGAGAAAATGATGAAACCACTTTAAAAATGAAACAAAAGGGATTTCATTATATTTTTCAATATTTGCCATTTTTAACTTTCTTTTTAAATTTCTTGTAATTATTTTGATTTTTTTTTTTTTCACAAAATCATTTGTCATCCAAAATACATGATTCATCTCATGGTTTTAGTTCAAAGTTTAAAATATGATATAGGTTTTTTTTTCTGAAACATCTAAATAAAAGAAATGAAACATTTGGTTCCATAACACACATCACTGAATGAAAGCATAGTCGGCTCTGCTGGATGAGATACTGCATGTAGAGTCTGACACTGCAAATATGGAAACACAGTTAATGTGGATCACATGTCATTATTTAGTTCATAAAAAGATGGAAAGGTTACGCTGAGTGGGTGATGATGACTTCCACACTAAATTTAAGAACCCTCCACGATCATAAATAAACTCTAACCACATACACACTCACACACGTCCAGTAGAGGCACACAAACACACTAAGACTCTGACTTCTACACTGAAGGGATCTGTATGATCCCCGACCTCTGGACTAAGTGTGTGAATGCAGGAGGAGACTATGTTGAAAAATAAATGTGCTGCTGGGTTTTTCTAAAAACAGACTCCAGCACCAGTCACACACAGATCTGCAGACATAAACACACGTGGGACTCAGTAAATAATCACACGAGCATGTGTACATGCATCTCATCCTCCGTGACCCTTTTCACCCCTCAAAGTGCTTGTGTGTGTCTGTGTGTGTTTGTGTGTGTATGCACATGGGTTTGTTTTGTTGTACTTGTGGGGTCCGACAGCTTTGTGCTCAACCACAGAAGTTTAAATGGCTGTTTGAGGGCTCAGAGCTGGTTTCGGGGTTCCAGGTTAGAATCAGGTTTAGGTTACGGTCAGGGTAAGGACTGGAGTTACATATTCAGTTATGATGGTTAAGGTTAGGGTAAGGAGCTAGGGAATGCATTAGGTCCATGACGGGTCCCCATGAATATTATCAGTAATAAAGGACGAGTATGTGTGTGTGTGTGTGAGAGAGAGACAGAGAGAGAGAGAGGCCCTTGTCTTTGTTGTTGCAGCTCTGGGGGTATTGCCTTACAGTCAGAAATGTTGGCTGCCTCCATCACACACTGCACTCTTTCTTCCTCTGTCCCCCACTGTCCCCCTCTGTCTCCTCACCTTCTGCTTCAAATTACACCAAAATACTTCTGCTCCCATCGTCAAACTGAGTCAGTGTCACAGTAATATTTACCAAATATCATCAGCTGTATGATGTTCAACAGAAGATGTACGAGAGATCATCAGTCCTCTCTGTCAGCTTGGCCTGCCCCAGCTGCAGCTGCACTACATGCTTATAGCATACTCACCTCATTCATCAGAAATATAAAATCATAATAACCTAATACTGATATTACACAGAGCTCCATAGTCTGCTTGTGTTTATCCGACAAACTAAATGCTAAAGGTGTTTATGTCGAGTGGGATATTTAAAGAACCCACTCATAAAGCCTGCTCCATAGCTCTGCTCGAGGTCCAAATCTCCACACGGAACCTTTAATAGGCTGAAGGAATTCAGTTTGAATTAACTCTCCGGAGCTTTGTAGGAGGGATTATAAATGGGTACGTTATCATCCTGCACACCCAGCTTCATAGGACCAACATCTCTGAAATACACTGACAGGAAAGTGGCCGCAAATATGACAATGTGACAAGTTGAAGCAGTTTGTGGGACTGGCCTCCTGTTGCCTGCTGTTCATACAGAAAGGTCAGTGAATCTTATTGAGCTGGTGCATCTTTCCTTCTAAGATAAAAGCATAAAATTCCACAGAGTGACTCTGTTTGTTCCGCAGAGCAGAATGATTTCCAGTCTGAGCCGACCCCAGCACGACTCGGGACTGATGTTACTTTCTCCTGCTGTGTCCAAATTGTGTTGGAATCACAATTAAAATGTAGCTGGAGTTTTCCTGGGGAGCAGAGCTGCCACAGAGGCACACACACACACACACAGAGAAATATATACACACATTTAGTTTTCCTTTCATTTTAACGTATGTCAATGTAAAGTGTAAATGTCAGATTGTGAGACAAGGCAGATTTTCATTACTGGGGAAGAAGTTTGTAAGTAAGAGAACATTTTATAATATGTGTAAAATATGGAGAGTATTTTTCTTATTCTGGAACTTTCAAATTTCACCTGAGAGCGAGGTTGGATGTGGCGACAGTATACACTATGTGTGTGTGTGTGTGTGTGTGGTAGGTTGTCACTGAATGCGTTAACATTTGGTTTGTGTTGAGCAGAAGATGGTTGTAGCAGTTAAAGCCGGAGCAGGTCTTTATGCAGTGAATTCCTGCTATAATCTAACATGTTAATGAGGGAAATCTTGTAGTAGCCCAGAGGTGCATGTCAGCACAGTCACTCCAGGGTTCATCGTGGCTTATAAGTGTGTTTCCACCGTTGTGTGGACCATTTATCTTTGCTGTCATGTCACTGACATTGTGTGTCCCTATATTCTTTATTAAATGTATGAATTGACATTGGTCCTCCCTCCACTACAGCCTGTCTTGTGAAGCAAAATGGCACTCGTGCAAGAAAGATCCCTAATTTACTACTGCCAATTCTGGAGTTCACACAAATCTGACACCTCCCTCTAAACTACACTGCTGGTCTCTGGCCAAACTAAACGGTGGATGGTCGTATTTGCTCAGCCCATCGGTGTCATGTCACAGCTGAACTCCGTCTGTAGCCTGTTTACATCCTGACAGCAGGTCAGCCTGGAGGACGTCCTCCCCTGACTGTGCGAGCTTTTAGAAAACAAAGGAAGTGCCTTTTCGGAGTGAGGATACCTGTGTTTCATTGGATGTCATGTCCCTGTGTCGACGGTCGCTGAGCAGCTGAAGCGGCTCCGTGCAGCAGGTTGTGTTACATGAGAGTTTGTCATCACACGCGTGCGATGTGTGTAACCTGTGCTGCACACAGCTGGTTTCTATAGGAGTCTATAACTGAACTGTGAATGTCATATGGAGGTAAAATATGATGATTATCAAATGATTATATTAAGGTAATAAAGTATTATTATGAGGCAATAAGAGTCTCATGTCTTTACTACAACCCTAGCTTCTAGTATTTTCCCTTTTTATGTCTTTCCCTCCTTTCTTCCATTCCTTCCCTGCTCACTTTTTATTTCAATCAAGCTTTCTGATTCTATTATGTCCATCCCTGTTTTTTTCTTTCTCTCTTTTTCTAGCAAAGTGCTATCATCACCTCTGGGTTTGATCAGGGATCCATCCATCCATTGTCCATAGCACTTATCCACTTGTCCATGTCAATGAACTGTGGGAGGAAGAAGGAGAACCTGGAGGGAACCCATGAAGGCACAGGGAGAACATCCTGGACAACAGATTGGAAACCAGAACCTTGTTGCAGTGAGGCGTCAGTGCGAACCACTGCCCCACCGTGCCACCGCTTAGGGAAGCATCAGATGTAACATGAGACTCCCTCACTGACCAGGACTTGTATGTTTAAACCAGCAGAGAGCAGCACGGCAGCAGCTCACCACCTGGTCCCTGACGGTCTTTCTGGTCCTGCAGTTAATCTCAGAATCTCTCAGCTGATGGGAAAAAAAAGGAAGAAATGTCTAAAGTGATTCCAGCAGCAGAGTGATGAAAGTTAGCAGGCAGAGAAATGTGATCAGTCAAAACAGAGGTGATATCCATTACAGGATTAGCTAAACCAAGCACTGCTGCTGTTTGTTTAACTGAAGCTAATAGAGACTGTTTGTATGGCTGGAGGAAATGTGGCTCTGAGCAGTGGAGGTTGTGAAGAGGACAGAGAGAGGAAGAGAAGGTCAGCGTGTTCAGATGGAGATTCTGTGGCTCTTCATTCATACAGTGAAGTGGTCTGAACCTGCTGGACCTGCAGCTCTGGCTCTTGAGGAAAGGGCCACAGGGCTGCATGTCTGCAGGGCCACAGGGCCGCAGGGTCTCGCGAAGGGATCAGGAAGGTCTTCACCATCCTGCTGAAATAAAACTGAACTGCTTCCTCTTCACCTCCTGCTGTTTCAATGTGAACAGAGCTGCTGGATCACAGACCCACCCATTTAAAAAAGGAACAGTGATAACACAACTGTAACACACAAACTTTTCAGAATATATTATATGATATATGATAATATTACCTTAGTTCTGCTCACATGAGGGAAGTTGTCTCAAGTTTTGTTTCTTTTGAAAATCTGAATTTTTGTGGTTGGTTTAATAAACTGCTGCAGAGCTGAAAGATTACTACATTTAATAATGGTGAAAATCCAGACCTCTGTCGTGTGACCCTCACCTCTCAGGTGGTGAGATTCAGCTGCTGAGAGGTTTGATGCCTCTGATTCTTATAATATCCATCGGTACACCATCTGCTGCTGCGCTCTAGTGGACAAAATCAGACACTGCAGCCAAGAAAGACGGAGACAGAAAAGATACAAAGACATTCTTCCATCGTTTATTCAGTGCATTTGTCTTTTTTCTGTTCTGCTTCATATACAAGCTGAAATCTGTACAAAGAGAAGAGCACACGTGTTTTTCTTGCATGAATTATTCATGCAGGAAAAACACAACAATTCACTGAGGAAATCGGAAAACTGTGATGGATGGAAATATATATTTATGAACACAACATGAACAGAGTTTTCAGACTGCTGAGGGTCCGGGATGGGTTGTAGCACCACTTGTGTCTCTGCCTGTCACACCCGGGCTGTTATGATGTGGACTGAAGTGTGTGTTATTGTTTGGGCATGGTCTCAGTGAATTGTTAGTTCGGGTCCCGCTCAGAGACATTTGGACTTCGTGTGTCTCATCTCTCCTGGAGGTAGTGGATGAGCACTTTCTCTGAGCTCACGATGTGACTGGGTTTACCGAACTCCAGTGACTGCAGCCGCTGGATGCCTGCACACACACAGTACAGCTGCATGATGGCTCCATAGCAAATGTTTAAAGACTCATTATACACACATATGTATCATATGTAAAAGCAGAAAAGGTGGATGGTGTTAACATCCAACCCCAGCTGGAGACAGGTGCAGGACAACAGCAAACAAAACTGATTGCAGTTATTTGTGTATATGAATTAAACATTTAAACTCTATATTTAAAAAAAAAAAGGAAAATTTCATGTCATCATATGTAGCATCACACTGTAAAAAGAATAAATGTAAGTAAGCGTAAGTAATTAGATTCACTGGTAATATGAAGGAATAAGGAATAAAAGGAAAAGTGAATGAAGTGCTGTGTACCTCTGAGTACTGCGTACCAGCCCTGCAGACCCTGCTTCCAAACACTGTTGGCGTCGTCTGACACAAACCTCCTGCCATCTGAAGACAACAACAACAGCAACAACAACAACAACAACAGAGAAAACAGAGAAAACAGAGAAGCTGATGTGTTTCTGTGCTGAAACACATCTGGACTGATGTTTTCTTATGCACATGATTTCAAGCCGCAGACAGTCAAATAAATAGGGACACCAGTAGAATGTGAGACAGAGTTTATAGTGCTCTGTGATTTTGGGAAAATGTCGGGGACCTTTTAAAGCTGAAGAGCTTAAATCCAAATTAGTCTGTGACTGGATATAACCGCGGTCGGTGATGATCAGCTGATTCACATGATTTCACTTCACGCTTCTCGTTACTTACGTTTGCCCTTCAGATACATCATGGACTGAGGACCCCAGTGGATGTTCAGCTGAGGGGAGAGAGATGACAGCACTTTGTTTAGTTACAGGAAAGCACTGGAAAATGTGAGCGACTGCTGAGTTTTACCTTCTGAGCGTTTTACCTTCTGAGCGTGACAGGACGCTGCCAGCAGAGAGACGACCAACGTAAACGCCCACACAGCTGTGGCTTTTATCTTCTGGAACAGGAACAAGCAAAAAACATGGACGTCATGTAAGCTGTGGTCACTCGTCTCAGTTAAAGCTCCACAGCTGTGGAATGATCTGCACCGAAGTCAGGACGGCAGAGGTGTAGACAAGGAGCAAAAAAAATGAATGACTATGACAACAATGCTGTAGTTCACATTACCATGCTTATTACTAATCCTTTTATTTTAAACAGATGAAACTGCAGATTACTACCTGCTTCATGTTAAACATATTTTTAAATTAGAGCTGTTTAAATTGTCTGGTTTCTTTTCTGTTTTGTAAAACACTTTAAAAAGTGATGTGTTTTTTGATTTCTGTTGTTATTCAAACACAGTTGCCCATAAAGTTGGAATCCTTTTGTTTTCAGACACATTCCTCTTTTTATTCCTGTTTATACACATCAATAATCACATTGGAAAAGACTGATCAATAAAATATACACTTTATCTATCAAGAATATATAACATTGTCACAATCGTTTCATGAGAAGAGGTCAAATATATTTTATTCCAACTTTGTGGGCAATCACAAGTGAAAAGTAACTAAATAATTTAAGTGTTTGTATTTACACTGGTATTTACTCTCTTTTTATTGTTTCTCTGTTTTAAAGCTGTGGTCATGCATGTTGGATAAACACAATTTTAAATAATAATGAATAAAAAATAGATTCATAACTAAATTAAATATTAAATACATAGATAACATAACTTTTCTTTAGTGAATTGGTTTTAAAAGACAAAAACACATTTGACTGAACATAAAAACTTAAAAACATGCACTTACCATGTCTGCTGCAGCCAGAGCAGCCAGTCCAGTCACAGTGTGTGTGTGTGTGTTTCAGAGCAATCTTCCCGGGCTGCTTATATCCCCCGGCAGCGGCAGCGGCAGCAGTAACGGGTTCGATCCTGCTCCCCGTGAGACCCGGCAGGACTCCTGTTTACTAGAAGCTAAAAACACAGGCTGACGTCACGACCGTGATCTGCAGAGAGGAACATCAATAGTGTGGACGTGCTGTGTGGGCTTTGTGTGTGTGTGTGTGTGTGTCTCAGTGAGTAACACACAGAGGTATTTCATGCTGCTGCTGTTTGTATTTCCATCCCAGGTTTCCCAGTATCAGGAAATGACCTTATTTCTGAAAGCTCTGACAGCAGAGAGTCCACAGAACTCACCATCCAATCTCATCTGCTCTGATAAACCGGCTTTGGTTCCTGCTGGGTTACATATATACACTGTAGATCTGCAGGAGATGAGCTGTTACTGGGCCCTGGACACATATATTTACCTCACACTAGAATGAATAAAGCCTTTGGACACAAACTTTGACACAGGGTCCACCTGTGAGACAGGAGATTCTGATGAAACCAGTGGAAAATCTGGCCAAACTGAGTAATCAGGGGACAACGGCCTAGGTAAGAGAGGTGACTGAGAACCCGATGGTCACTCCGGCTGAGCTCCAGAGCTCCTGTGGGGAGATGGGAGAAACTTCCAGAAGGACCACCATCACAGATCTGGGCTCTATGGCAGAGTGGACTGAACTGTTCGGTCTCAGTTCTAAGCATCACATCTGGAGGAAGCCAGGCACAGCTCATCACCTGCCAAACACCATTCCAAAGGAGAAGCATGGTGGGGGCAGCATCAAGCAAGACGACGCAGACGAGGCTTAAGAACAAACCTGTGAATGACTGAGCACGCTTGCATTAGCAGGAGCATCTTGGATGTGAATGAGGTCCAGTGTTTTCTCTCCTCTTGGAGCAAACTTGACATGTTGGTGGAACTTGGGCTGAACCGTCCTCGAATTCACACAGTTGTTGTCACCAGTGATGAACAGTCTGTCAGAGTGTGCAATTGTTTGATGACTGATGTGTTGAACTGTTGCAATGATCCTGTTGCCATGACAATAACATGTAGGCTAAAGTGGATTAAGAGCACATCATATCAGAGATCAAATCCTGTCTAAACAGATGCAAGAGAGATGAGTTAGACACCAAATGCATTTAGAGAATAGCAAAAACTACGCAGTGTTTAAGCATCCACAATCCATTTAACCTGAGATACACAACCACCGAACAAACTCACACTGAACAGTTATGGTTCAGCAATGGATTCTTTTACTTTTTACTTCAAAGGCTAAGACCAACAGAGCTCCAGTGGAACCAGCTCCCTCAAAGTCCGACAATCCTTTGTCACCTAATGACTTGACCTGACCTGTTAGAGGAAGCTGGAAACAGACAGTGATTAGTTGTGCCATTGCACTGATTGATTGTCGAAGTAGTTCAATTTGTGGCTAATGTGAAGTAACTGTTAACATGTTTCATGTGTTCACTCTGGTTTTAAAACAGCTTCTAAAAAACAGGGAGAGTTTAACAAGCAAACAAAGGCTCTCTAATCCTGACACCGTGCTATAATCCTACTACTACTATATATATTATTCTATAGTATCTGAAGTGGTCTGTGGTTTGGACCAGTTTATGGCTGGTATGAAAATAAATCTGAGAAAACACCAGATCATCACTACATACATTTATTTTGGAGGCTGTTCAGCCAAGAAACGTCACTATTCTCAAGACTAATCTAAAAAATAAGTAAATGAATAATATATTTGACACATCCAAACAACATGTAACAACTTCAACAACAAAAATCAATACACAAGAATAAATAAATCAGCTTTTATGGATTTACATGTACAGATTGATCAGTTCATGTTTTTCTTATTTCTAAAGTACTAAATGTGACTGATCACAGTGTTATTCAAAATCTACAGTATAAACCACTGGAACTGAGCATCCACGGTCACTCTGAATGTTTTAAATCTATAACAATCATACAGACAACCTCAGCTTCACACTGAGCAGTAACCAAATATCAAACTTCAAATAAAATGTAAACCCTGTGAATAAACTGATACAGATGTGACACGCTTCCACATATTTCAAACAAATCTACAGTCTATATTAATCTGTAAATCCTTCCGAACCCCACTGTGTGAATTCAAATATCCAGCTGAAATCACAGCTGTGCTTAGATAATAACAGCTGCGGTCCAACTGAAGCCTCAGTCCGTATTGTCCTTGAACATGGCCTGAACAATCTGAGTGAGACAGTGACCAAACTCGTCCAGGACCATGTGCTCAGCCAGGGCAGGGCTCTGGTCCTCCCTCTCAGCCTCCTCAGCCTGGGCCAGGAGACAGCCGCACACAGCCTCCACCACAGCACGGGTTATCACTGACACAGGCCATCTGAGCACACACACAGCTTTACATTAGTATAAGTGTGTTATAACTAAAGCAGCTGAGACGCAGCAGGACGACCTGTGTCTCAACTGACTCACTTGTCCTTGGCAGTCTCCTCTTTGAGGCCCATTTCAGAGCTATCGTCATAGTTTCCACAACCAACACATTTACAGCTGGAGGTGCACATGATGTTGGCCTGCACACACACAGACACACAGAGCAGGTTTACTGGTAAACTGTACAAACAAATGTAAGAATGTGTATAAATGACTCAGAGGAATCAAAATGTCTGTGGTAACCAAACACCTGGCTGAGAGACTACTGAAGCCTGAGAGACCTGTGAAGATAGCTACTGAGACCTCAGCCAATGAGAAATGTACTCATTTTGTGTGTAGTGAGGGAGGTGCCTCCACTACGGTTTCAATTCTGAGACCCTGTGGCTGCCACTTGGTTAGTTTATGATTTCTGTGACACCTTAGTATATCAGGGTTTCTGTGTCAATGTGTAGGTATGTGTGTGTGTGTGTGTGTGTGTGTGTGTGTGTGTGTGTGTGAACCTCATAGCACTCGCAGTAGTTCTTGAGGCAGCTGGAGCGTTTGCAGTTGCAGCCTCTGTTGTGCCAACCTTTAACCTCTCCTAACTTCCCACCAGCGATCTTAGGCCTGAAGGCATCTGGGTTACGACCTAAACACGACTACATAATGGGAATACTGGTGAAGATCAGAGTAAGAAGGACTGTTGAAACTGGAAATTTTTCTCAACCAGCAACATACGTGTGTAGCTAATCAAATGTAAAAATCAAGAAAAACATAACGGCATGGTCTTCAGTTGTCCTCACTGGGAACTGTCTGAGGCAGAGATTACCCTCTACCCCTCTTCTACATCACCAACTATCTGGATGGATAGATACAACCAGAGGTGAGTGACAAAGAGGATACAATATATTTGTTGGAAAGAAGTTCATCTCTGCACAACATGGAGTCCCACCACAATAATACCCCAAATGAATAATATGCATCACCCTAAAAATGCTATCTGTGCTGTTTCCTGTCCATGTGTGATGGAGATTTATCTGACTACAGTAACTACACTAACAGTGACAGCTGACCTGTGTCAAGTCTAGACAAGCACAGGGTCTGTGTAATGTTTCTGGACTAACAGTGGTGCTGAAATTCAGGGGGGAAGGACTTCGTCCTGTGGGTAGAAAAGGCCTGTTTAACCTATAGGCCAATAATTATATGTTTTCACGATGGAGTGGCTTTCAGCCCTCCTCTTATTTGGTGTGAGACTGATCAGGTAGCTGCTGTCTTAGAGGGTTGGACAGCACCCTCTCCTGGCATGTTCCTGCTCAGCAGAAGTAATACCACACTGTAGAAACACTTTATTAAAGGAAGAAGCCATGAAAACAGGAAAATGAGCTAAGAATGACGAAAATCAGGAAAATGAACTCAAAGTAGTAAAAGTACTCATGATGCAGTGGATGTATTAACATGTAAGTTAGTTTGTTTTCGTTTCTCTCTCTCTCAGATTAAGGTTAAAGTGCTGGTTGTGTTTGTCATGAGGTGGTTATGGTTAAGTCTCTATGAAGTTAATATACAGTGAGTCAATAAAGTGTCCTCACAAGTGACAAAAACCACAGTGTGTGTCTGAGACACGGCAGTGTGTGTGAGAGAACATGTCTCCCCGTTGAGTGTTTTCCAGTAACAGTGCTGCTGAATCACAGCCGCTAATAGTGTGACACCCATCACCCTGCCTGAAACACTAATCAGAATGATCAGTGCTGTCAGCCCCGCTCATCACGTCTTACTGTCTGCTGCAGCTCCTGACACCAGCAGCCAGCAAAAGTCGATCGTGTTTCAGCTGTTGCTGACGGATCAGCGGTCACAGCTCACACAGCAGTCAACCATCCTGTCCCATCACACAGCTGGATGATGTATCACCTGCATCGGACACCAGCAGCACCCTGCTGAACCGTGCAAGCTATTTAATGTGCTTTTGTCTTTTTGATTTTGTCTACTGATGATTTCATGCAGTGTTTTCACACACTATCTCAGTTTGTGGAAGACTTATTCTCTCACCATTCATTCATATTATCATTCACTGACTTACTGTAAAGTAATTCTGCCATTCAAATACATCTGTAAAACATATTTGTTTTATCTAAAGCAAAGCAAACCTTAATTGCCTTGTCACGCTTCACTTCATGCTCTGAGTTGTTGTGGCAGTTAGAGCAGTCACAGTTGCTGCACATCAGTCCATTGGCAAAACACTCACAGTATCTGAAGAGAGAGAGAGACAGTCACGCACGAGCACATGTTAGACTCTAGCCATCCATTTGCTAAGGCTAAGTAATGAGCACAGCCACGATTCATGTGATGTGCAGAAAGTGCTGCTGTACATGGAAAAATAGCTGGAGGTAATCTAATATGATACAAATGTTGTCGGCTCCACAAAAGGATCTGTGATTGAATGAGCCATGAAAAAGTGTCGGACATTTTCAGTAAAAAAAAAGGAAAAATAGTTCTTTGACTAGATTATTTCTGTAAACAGATAAAGGAATAACCTCTCTGCTGTCTTGCATTGTGGTCCTGAGCAGAGAGATCAGGTAAAATAACTTTGTAATGCATCTTTTAATTTGTGTTTCTCTCTTCTGTTCTGTTTTGCTCTGTTAGCTTCACTGTTGGGACTCAGCTATAGTCTCTCATCTTCTGTGTGTGTGATAAGAGTGCCACAGATTTCACTCCTGCTTTCCTCAGATATTAAGTTTCAGACACCGTTTGTTCAGAGACAGCCTTAAAATGCAAACGACATCAGACCAAACCCACAGTTAGCAGCTGCACTGCTCCTGTTCTATCTTACAGATGTAAAACCTTGTAATCAATAAACAAGGACAAAGGTAATCAGACTGTTCAGTGGCTAGAAATCTGAGCCTTAGTAAATATCCCTCACAGGGAGAAGTTGGTAGTTTGTAATAACATGTTTCATGGTCATTTTTTACAGTGTTAGGGCAATGAAATGCAAACAACACCAAGACTAACTATGATGTCTCAGGGGCATGCTGACACCACATCCTGCTACAAAGAAAGCTGAGAAGGAAAGTCATAATAAGATGGTTTACTCACAGTTTGAGGCACTGGGATCTGGTGCAGTGGCAGGGTTTCCTGGACTTTGATTCACACAAACTTCCAGTAGCTCTACAGGGGTAACAAGTGAGTGTTTTTCAACTCCACATAAATATAAGACTAATAATCTTATACCAACATAGGTACAGAACATCACAAACACACTGAAAAGCCACAGTGAGGACTCCTGGTGCATTGTTTTATAATATGTAGGACAATTAGTTGTGAATTATTAAACATTATTATTATTAGTGAATAAGGCCCTTAATTGCTAGTTCAATTATATTACTGATGACATTTAAGAGAGTAAAGGTAAGATATTACAGTTATAAGTACAAACAATTCATTAATCAATCTTTTTCATTCCATTTCTTTCATTCATTATCCTACAGGAGTGGTCTGGGAAGTTTCCATGGGTAATCTATTATGACAGTGTGGAATCAGTTTAACACGACTCACTGTGCTGGAGGGGCTTGAGGCTGCATGTTGGCTGTCTGATCTCTGGACTCGTACAGGGGACAAGCTATCTGGTGGTACTGGGGAAGCTGTATATGAATGAATGATTGAAGACATGACTCTATCAAGGGGCCGGAGGGCAGAATTGTTTCTGGGTAGAGATGGAACAAACTTAGCTCTCCTACCTGGCTGGAAGCCCCCAGTACACTCACATCTGGTAAACACAAAGGAAAAGAGGATTACTACTGAAACCTAAACAGAATCAACAAATGTAGAATGAAACAGCTGTGCTATGTATTCTCACAGCACATCAAAATAAATTAACTTCAGTGACACTGCTTGTCACAAGTTTTAGGACACCTCCATTTTTCCTGTTGTTACTTAATATTTTTTTTTTCCATTTTTCTCTCTATTCTGATAAAAGTATACAGAACGACTTCCTGCAGCACAGTATTGTCCTAATGAAGCATCAGAGGGTTTGAAAGTCATCAACACAACTTGGGTCACCCGTGTGAACTGTTTGCATCAACTTTCAAGGCGTCATTTCCTTCCACTGCTGCAGGAAAGATGAGAGTGAACCAGTTCCTTCATCCCTAAAAAAGCCTTTCTATGAAGTTTATATGATTTTTCATGTAAACTTTTTCATTTTCTCAGTTGTGGAGTGCATCTTCAATTTGTCCTCAACCATTTGTCACAATTAAAATGAAAATTTTGCTAATTTTATACTTTCTTTTGGGCAGAGTTCATGTGTCCTTGTTTGTGTTAGGGTAAAACAACATCAGAAACATCAGTGGTTTTAAATGTCAGAAGAGACACTGATCCTCTGCGCACCTCTCCTCTTTCTCTCCTCAGACCCACTCTCTCATTTATTAGCCTTTATTCCATGTCATTAACTCTGTGTCCTCTCTCTCCTGTAGTCCTGTGCTTGTCTC
>JBBMJY010000021.1:816881-827565 GCA_037833715.1 Toxotes lorentzi
ACCCCATTGAGAATCTTTGGGATGTGCTGGAGAAGGCTTTGCGCAGTGGTCCGACTCTCCCATCATCAATACAAGATATTGGTGAAAAATTAATGCAACGCTGGACGGAAATAAATCTTGTGACATTTGCAGAAGCTTATCAAAACAATGGCACAGCGAATGTGTGCCATAATCAAAGCTATTAGAGTGTCTGATCTTTTTGTTTTGGGTGGCAAATTTTTTCTGGCCAGGCAGTGTACAATGAAGTGAAAGCCACTGACATTTTCCTGCTCACAGGAAAGGAAGATCGGAAGGACGGGCCAGGTTAGTGATCCGTCACTAGCGGTGGCTGCAACCTCAGCTTAACACTGACAAACCGAAGCACAAACAAATCTCACTTAAACTAAACCTGTCACTGTGGAGAGGAAACACAACTATGGTCAAAAAGAATGTATTCTAAATAAAGCTAATCCAGAACCATTCATGAAGTGGTTATCTAAGTGATGAATGGTGCTACTGCAATGAATTTGAGATTTCTATTCTGTAATGCAAATGTTGATGAACCATGGGCACTGGCATAACAACACACTAAAATACACAATATGAGACTATAATTGCAATAGCAGCCTTTTTAACCCAGAAGAGGAGGAAACAGAATGCAGTGGAGCAATTACAATTTGAAAGCCTGAAGTGTGACTGACGTCTTTCCGTTACCTCCTTTTTTTTATCCAGGCTGAAAAACTGGGCCAGTGGGTACTCCTGATATGGATCAGGTCCTCCCATAAAGGATCAAATAACAGCTCAAGAAGGGTGTTAGCATAACATAACAAAGACTAAATTATTTTTTAAAATATGCATACTTGGCTGTAGCCATGGTATGGCTTGGTCACCAACAAGAGGCTGATGCATGAGGTGGGGAAAGATTTCTGTGTCACGTGTGGTGCAGACCAGTACAAATGATTGACCACACTCTTTTTCTAAGGCAAGCTTCAGGGCAACTCCACACCTTTGCCATCTCGTCAGTTTTCTGGGATGACTGGGCGGTTCTCCCTCTCCATCCCTTTACTGTAGTTCTTTCTCTTCTTCTCCCCTGTTGCTCTCTGCAGGTTCATCTGCCTCCAAAGCTGCAGAGTCTGCGGCTGTGGGCCACCTACTGCCCCATTATTAGTTTCATTAACTACTATCATTAGTCATTTTACTACTCTTATTATCACACGTTTTTCCATTGTTATTTCCATTAGTTGTGTGTGTGTGTGTGTGTGTGTGTGTGTGTGTGTGTGTGTGGGGGATGGGATGTGTAACTCTGGTCCACGCTCCAACATGGTAGGTGGCGGTAATGCACCCTAACGCTGGTTACCACCCTCCAGAAACTGGAGAAGGGAAGAAGACGCGTTGGAGTGGAGCGTAGTTGGGTAAGAGGCACTCCTCAGTGGAACGAGTACCTCTGTGCGGGGGGAAACACCAGGAACATGAGCGTGAGTGTGTGTAAATCCGTCCTGATAACGGGCTGCAGCAGGGGAATAGGACTACAGCTGGTCAAAGAGCTGGCTAAGAGCAGCGACAGACCCCCGACCATCATAGCAACAGCCCGCAACCCGGCGGGCTCCACGGTAATGAAACATCTGTGTAATGGCGGTAAACGATCTAACCTCATACAAGCCTGTACAGACACTGAGGAACTCTTTTTAGACTTGAGTCCTGGCCCGGTTTCACTGAGCCGAACTCTGACAGTCCTGGATCACCTGTTTCACGATGCTGGTTGTAAACTGGCTCAGTCAACTCTGGGTGTATCCATCAGGCGCGTTCACGTGAAAGAGTCTGAGAGTTAAGTTTCTTACTAAGTGAATGTTTTTGCTCTTTTGTGGAATGATGAACTAACTACTATGAACACCATCTGGCGCTTATCTGGGTCAGGGTCCAGGTCTGCCGCCCAGTCCACGATGCACCGAAGTCCTTCGGCATCTCCCACAGGTGGTGGGCCCATGGGAGGCGGTGCCGCCCGCAGTGGGGCTCAAACTCACGACCCCGAAAGATTGAGTCTCGTGCTCTACCAACTGGGCAAACAGGGCGGCTATTATGAACATGTGATGCAAAAAAAAAAAAGTTAAAGTAACGTTAGACTCTTTCTGCTGCCAAAGCAGAGAGGAAAAGAGGTTAATGTCTGACTGAAAAGTCCATTTATAATGAGGGGAATTATTTAATAGTGTGTGGATCATGTTTCTAACTAAAGACATCGAGTTTAGTTCAATTTAGTTTTAATGAACAATTCTCATGTTATTCTGAGCTGCAGTGATGGATTAAGAGTAAAGGGTTTCTGTCAGATTAAAGAATCTTTGTCCAATTAAAATGAAACTATAATATTTATTATGTAGTTATTCAGTGATAAACTCTCCCTCTGTTTTAAAATCAGCATAATGGTTCAACTCGTCTGTACAAAATATCTGTTGCTCTTTATTATGTGGCACTTTATTCTAAACTCCTTTGCACCCGTCACAGTTTTTCCAATGATCTGATTGGTCAGTAGTTGGGCTGTTGACAAGTTTTGATATGATCCTCTGAAGTTTACCTGCTCTGCAGCAGTTTAGGTGTGCATCAGAAGTTACCATGGTGATGTGAAGAGGTGAGCCACATGACCCTGAAAGCCCAGAGTTAAATCAGAAGTTACTGCTCTAACCACAAATTGTAGCACAGGCCTCTGATGTGAGAACTGCTAGAATAATATATGAGAACTTGCAGAATATCTGCAGTGCACTCTCAGGGGCTGGTACTAGAAACTGAATAAAGAATCATTTTTATTCACTGTTTCCTTCTTTATGTAGGCTCTGCAAGAGCTCTCCAAAACCTACCCAGGTGTTCATATTGTGACATTAGGTGAGTCGTATTATTCACGTGTACATAAAGCACCGTCACAGTCTACTGTGTTGTTATCTGTATTTGAGTTTCCTCATTTAAAATAACAGAATAAAAAAAGTAAACTTTCTGTGTTTGACTACTGAATCACAATTCTTTAATAACTCACGTCTAATCACTAATTGATGACTAGTGAGTTCGTCTGCTGCTTACACTCAACTCACATCTATAACTCAGGTTCATTTTCTATGCTGTCTGGGCTAAAGGAACACATCTTTCTACTCTCATACAAATGTGATGGCATGGCTATCATTTAACATTGTTGTCAACAGAGTGTCAGTCATCGATACTCTGTATTTAAATACAGTGGTTGAACATTAGAAAGACAGTCCTGTTTACATAACAGTTTCTGTCATCTTTCCAGATGTGGAGAACCAGCAGAGCGTCAGCTCAGCCGTGGAGGAGGTCCAGTCGATTGTAGGAGATAATGGACTGAACTGTCTGATCAATAACGCTGCCATCGGAATCTCTGTGGATATAAACACAGTCACATCAGAGGTCATGATGAAGACCT
Source organism: Toxotes lorentzi (assembly GCA_037833715.1). Taxonomy (NCBI): domain Eukaryota; kingdom Metazoa; phylum Chordata; class Actinopteri; family Toxotidae; genus Toxotes; species Toxotes lorentzi. Next base: position 820,285 of record JBBMJY010000021.1, read on the forward strand.
TCCAGGCCAATAGTGTGGCACCGCTGTTTGTCACAAAGGTAGGCTGACATTCTTTAAAGATGGACAGGTACAGACCAGAATCACTGGGTCAAGCCAATGAATAACTGCCTGAATTAGACCATTCCTGTTCCAGTACAGTGATGTGTGTATTAGGCAGTGTCTACAGTACAAACAACAGCACCCAAACACACCAACCTTGTCTGTGGTTACTGCTTGTGTGAACTATCAGTAGTGATCAGGTTTGCCCTAAATCAACTTGTAGTGCATCAGAGTGCATGGTTTACTGTTGACTGAAGTAATTAGAAAGTTTACATTCATTTTCTACACAGTCAGAGTATCGATCACTTTGATTGTAACAATCAAAGTGATCATTTTCAGTCAGAGGATGAGTTTATTAGGAGCAGCTCACACGTTATGGATGAATTTCTTTTCATTGGTCTATCACCTACATGTAGCCAGCTTTTTTACACAGCCCTGAATGGGTCTTCTAAAAAAAAATGCCATCCAAAGTGCACAAAATTGTCCATGCTGGTCTAATGTTCCCTTTCAGAAAAGAGGAAACAGAGCTTTTCAAAAATGCTAACGTATGTTTTTTTTTGTCTAATGAAACATTCTAGCCCAGTGGCTACAAAATGAAGCCATTTGGATTGTCTCTGATCTGATGGCAACCAAAAAAATGGTTACATACACTGTTCACAGTGCTGTATTGTCTGTGATCATCCTAACTAACTGATCTCTGCTTGTTGCTCTTGTGCTCAGGCCTTCTTGCATCTGCTGCGGACTGCTGCAGCCCAGTCCACTGGGATGGGGATCCACAGAGCAGCTGTTATCAACATCTCCTCTATCCTCGGTTCCATCGCACACAACTGGGGTGAAGGCGCCAACTTTAAAAGCTACGCCTACCGCACCTCCAAAGTGAGAACACAGAATTTTGGTTGAAAAAATAATCACACAAAATAAAATAATGTGACATGCTTTTCATTTTTCATGTCTTTGTTTGCAAAACAGCAGGAAAAGAAGGTAATGTTTCTTTTTTTTTTTTGCTGCTCTTTAATCGTCGTAGGCAGCGCTGAACATGGTGACAAGGTGTCTGGCTACTGATTTGGGATCAGATGGAATCCTTTGCATGTCTCTGCACCCTGGCTGGGTCAAGACTGACATGGGAGGGCCTCATGTAAGTGTCCTCTCATATCCTGTTCTGAAACGCAAGCATTATAGATGTTTTCTGGCCACGTGGAGGCAGAACTGAAGTATTTATTTAGCCTACTCTCACTGACATAAATGGGGCGGCCAAAATAATAGAAACAAATATCTGTAAAACGCAATACAATTCGACAGCACTACAAACTGTACAATAACCATACAGTTCAACCCCTCTGAAACAACACTAATGAAGAAGGATTTATTGCAGGACTGTCGGACTAAACTGTAGTAGTTTTAGCTAGGTGTACCTAATAAACTGAGTGTAGACTCTAACATGTATTATAAAGTTGTCATGGCTAACATGTTAGCAAACAGTTTCTCATTTGTTTCTCAGAGAGGTGAATTTCATGCATGAAGTGCTTGGCTACAGCAACAGCTTGGCTATGCTGGTTAGCTAATATGCTAGCTAGCCACATTAGTCAGCATGTTAGCTTGTGTGGCAGGTTCCTTTTCCTCATCACAGCGAATCTTTAGTTTTGATTCTACTTCGTAATTTTGACTCATTTTATTACCCAATATTTATTTAGCGTAATGGAAATGAACAGCTTTTTCTGTGGCCACAGCAAATCTTTCAATATCAGGACATCTTGTCATATTTTATCTCTCTCATAATTTGTATTAACTGCTGTTTTTTGCAAGCATATCTTACTCCTTTTATTCCGGCAAAGCAGGCTAATGAGCCTATGATTCGTTGTGGCTGAGTTGGTGCTGTTATTATTGCAGTATTACTATGAGCATGTGTTTCTGTGCGTTTCAGGCTGACTTGACAGTAGAGGAGAGTGTCTCTGGAATGCTGGCTGTCCTCTCCAGTCTGACAGATAAAGACCATGGAGGATTCAAGGACTACTGTGGAGACAACTTGCCGTGGTAAACCGAAACACTGGATGTCACATAATCAGAAACCTGCTCAGTTGATGGTATGATCAAGGCACTGTAAACAATTTGTTACATATGCTAGCATGTCAAATTCAGGACGTTCTCAAATGGTCTGTAGTGATTGATGCTTGCATGTCAGAAGGGTCAAATCTTCTTCAAGGTGTGCTGTAAAAATCTATTCTTGGCCTGTTACTTTTTTCAACTGATTTCAATGGCCTGTTTCCATTATCATTTGCTGATGATTCAAGTTTTTATAGCTTCACACAAAGATTTTAGTACACTAATACAAAAAGTGAATGCGGAATGAGTGGTTGTTTTTATAATATACCAAGGCATACTTAGGAAATAGTCAGAAAAAAGTGAGGGCTTTAGTTCAGTTCACTGTCATGACAATAGTCAAACTTTAAGAGTTATGATGTGTATCTATTTCAAGTCCCTAACATCTGCTGGAGGCCTGGCATAGTATCAATCTTGGTGGAGGGCCCTCAAAAGATGCACGGGATTACTACCATTTTATTCTATTTTCTGAAATCTGATTTAACATGGGCTTCCACATAGTTTACAGGCTCTGCATTACCATAACAGTAATGGAGAAGCAAAGATAATCTGAAATAGATCTGTTTTTGTTGGTGCCTTGTCATAGAAAATTATATTTCTTAAAATGTTGTGATTGTGACTAATGGAAAGAAATAAATTCAATCTGTCCAGTGCCATTTGTCTGTTTATTTCACTCCATTCTTTTAAATCAGATGATAGCATGTTTTGATGATAATACAGTGTTGGTTTCTGATCAGAGATCTTATTTCATACTTAGATCTACAGTCAGCAAAAACTCACTGATCCTCAATAGCGATCCAGTTTTATTTACAGGGGGCAGATCTGATACTTGTACTGGAGGGGGGCATCAGTGTCTGTCACAAGGAGTTAAAGAATCAGATCTTTGGTAACAGGACAAATTCAGGAGTTAGGAGTGTGAATGGAGCTACAGTAAGGTGACATTTAGGGCAGTGGGAGCATAGAGGGCAGAAACATAGACTTGGATGGAGGGAGGTGAACAGCAGGGTGGTAGACTAGTTAGGCATTGGTCAGTTCATCTGATGTCACAGAAGAAGACAGGCTGTCCAAGGCTCCCATCTCTGTAACACACACAGACTCAAATGTTAGGCACTGTTACTGCAGACATTATATAAGACAAGAGGTTTGTCAGTTCAATCAGTGTCTGTCGAAAGCCTCAGAGTTACTATGTAAAACTCACCCAAAACCATGTATATTTGATCAATGTGAAATCATTAAATACTAAATGTTTCATGTTTTTGTGTGCAAAGATGCAAGTACTGGTCAAATTTCCATGGATTCCATCATCACATCCAATGGTAGATTCGTGATGATTTTGAACACCCTGACCCTTCATCCAGTGCCCATCATGAGGGCAAATCTTCCACAATATATCTTAGAGTTTAGTAGATCGGCATGTCATTTTCTGAGCTCATTCATGCCAAAGCGGTTAGTAGTTGTCTCATCTAACACTCTAATATTGTGGGTCATAATGAACATTTCAGCCTCTGTGGCCTGTTACTGGACCTTTAGAGGTTTTGTTGTACATATTTAGGAATCACCAGCAACAACAGTTGGAAACCATAGCTTTAGAAAATGTTCATGTGCTAAACTTGTCCTGAAGTTAAAAAGATAAGAAGTTTGATAAGGCATACCTTTAAGTTTAAGGTACGACAGGAAGTCAATGACAGTATGGATGATGTCCTCATCTGCTATTCTTAGGGCACCTGAGGAGGCAAAGTGAAAAATTATAGCCGGTTATCGTGTCACTCAGTTTTGGCAGGATAGTGTAAGGTTTGATGGGTTTCTGGGGTGTTGCTAGATGGTTGCTTTGGTGTTTGCAGTGGTCGCTGAAATGTTGCAGTGTACTGCTTCTATAGTCAAGTTTTGTAAATCATCAACAGTGAGCTGGAGGGATTCGTTCTTTTATTCAGGGGCACCGTGGAGCTGTAAATTGAGATCACAGTCACAATCTTAACAGTAGATTGATGGAAGATTGTCTCGTTTCTGTGTGAGAAACAAACAGACCTGTTCTGAAGTCCTCTTCCTGACCCATGTCCCTCTTGCCAGCCAGACCCGGCTTGTCTCCTAGAGTCCTGTGTCCATCTATTCCATCTGGACAACAAGGAGTGATCACAATCGATACAAGTCATACAAACAGCAGGTGGGTCAGCTGAGCATTAGATTCCACTGGTTGCAGCCCTAAGTTAAACTCATGTGAAATGTCATGACGTAAAGTTAAACTGCACTTCAGCTTGATAAAGGTATACGTATGATTTTCATGTTAAATTTTCAAGAAAACCATTTGCAGCTGCTCCAGGACTTCATATTTTAGCTGAACTGAATTTATTTTATATTTGCTTGAACTGAAAAACAGTTCTCTTGACAACAGAAAATGATTTAACACAGTAACCACAGAAAACACACATATTTCCTAAATATCCCACTGTTACAGAAGCATCATACATAGACATACACACAGACACAGTGAACACATGCCACACCTCTTATCTAAGTCTTTGAAAAAAAAAAAAAAAGAGCTAAAGGACATTGTTGTGCACTTGGTTATTTCAGCATGGTGTTTGGTTTGTAATTGTTTGGGTTAATTTCCAAACTTGTACAGACCACCTGCAGGGCTTGGCTCACCGAATTGCAGTAAAACAGAGAGATTTGACCAACAGAAGAAATCAAAAGCACATATAAAATAGGCTGGTAGGCTGTAGTTTTAACACACAAGGAAATGCAATAGAATAATAATGATGATAAAAATGAAAATAAAATGGACAAGCAAAATGACTTGCTTAGCTGTGGTGGTACGTGCATCATTAGCTCTCAGCTCTCAGAAATGTCACGGACAGGGTTCAAAGTCCTCATCCCATCAGCTCACCAGCAATTAAACATTTTTGCAAAGTGAACCAAAATTTAAAAGGATTATTATTCATACAAAACAACTTTTCTTCGCAGCATCAGCCGCCAGTCTTTTTCAGGTGTGTGTCTTTACATTTAAAGTTCACACACTCAGTACACCACTTCACTTTGTAAGTGGTCATGAGAGGAGGGATGCTAAGTGGCCGGAATGGTTTTGACTCATCTCGTTAGCTAAAGTAGTGCTTGAGCTGGCACCCCCCTGAACTGAAGTATAAAGTGCAAATGAAACTACATGACACTGGATGACCCAAGAAAGAAATAGAATGTATTTTAATGGTTTTGTTTTTCAAGTACAAACTGGTCCTTCTGTCTTAGTGTTTTAGTTTTTATATTTAAAATGATCCTGCACTGTTAAATGCTATTTGTTTTTATTATCAAATTGGCTCAGTTATATGTCTTATTGTACATTAAAAATATGTTTTATAATATATTTTCTTTTTTTTTTTGCCTTATTTGATGGGTGGGAATCGCACTGTGGATATTGCAACTTTATGTGTTATTACCTTAATAAAACTGTCTTGTAAAAAACAAGGTGAAGTTACATTTTGGGTGACCTCTAACAGCTGTCAAAAGAACAAAGTCCACATTGTGAGGAGGATGGGGTGGATGGATGGGTCCACAAAACACAGGAGACTCATGTATGTTTCCAAGTGTACAACAGGAAACAAACAGAGGTCTCCTGTATGAAACCAATGCCTAAACCAAACACTGACCTAACCAAACACGGGTGCACAGTCTTAACCGTGTGTTTATTAATTTACCATGACAGTAAAGATCCAGAGTGCCTGTCACTGGTGATCTCCTATTGGTTGTATCTGGGGGTTGGGCCCTATATGTTTTTTTTTAAGTTGGAGGACTTGTTGGCCTTAACCATTCAGCCACCAAAAAACCTTTCTGCACTTGATAATTTCATGGTTTTAACTTCAAAAGGGCCCAGTGGAAAGCAGAAAATAAATCTACTCTCTAACCCTGTTTAAGGAATCCAAGCTAAAACTAAAAGAATTGCATAAGGTGCTTTTCTTAAATTACATAATGACAGCAGCATTAAGTGTGAGGAGCGCTAAATTAAAAATACAGTTAAATATGTAACAACTAATGAAGAATTCTCCCCATTGAATGAAGAAAATGCGTCCCATTTTATGTTGCGAGTCTGTTTCTGTGCAGAGGTGAAGAATTTAAGTAAGATTTAAGTAAAATGGATACTGTTCCTCTATGGTATCCATTGTGAAGCATTAGGTCCTAGCTTAGCACATCCCACACACGTGAACGCAGCTAAACCTCGTGTGGAGTACTGTAAGAGGCCTTAGTGTAGGTCCAGTGCTAGAACACTGGACCTAGCTCCTTCTAAAGGACAAAATAGGCCTTAAAACGCCTCTTGCACTGTATTATCTACATGTTATGTCTCAGTTAACATATGGATAATTTGAAACATAAAATCACAACTTGAAGTTACTACACCACTAGCTAAAAACAAGACAGCTTTGGAGTTGGTGCAAAGCATGTTTTCTTTTACTATTTATGGAGCTAAGCTATTGGTTTGTGTTAAGCTAGGCTAGTCTGTGTTAAGCTATTCTAGCCTGGACCTACAGTATCTCTGTTCTGAACTCACAAAGTTGAAAGTAAACTTCCCCTTTTCTTTCTACCCTGTATTAAATATTAAACAACCATATTTCCAAAAGTATGTAAATCTGCTTAGTGTAATTAGTTTAAATAACAGTACAGCTAATTACTCTAAATTAGCTGAACTGGTTTCCTGTTCTTCCCATTCTATTGACAACATGGAAACACAGTGTAATCCCACACCCTTGCTAACCCAACAGATACGGAAGTCGTGTGAGATCAACATGAATTCCTTTGCTGAAAGCACAGAGAGAAATGCAACATCTGGATGCATATAAGCGCAGACAGCAGCAGAATGACAGATGCCCTCCCCTGATGAGTGGCAGAAGCAGCTAAAGAGGCGGGATGTTTGGACAGAGCAATTCCTGGCCTGACACCAAGGCCCTGCAGCGGCCGTATATGTTTCTATCTTACATTGAGTGACCAGCTCGTCTCTGCCTCTGGCACTGGGAGAATCCTTTATCTGAATTAGGTGATCAATACGACCTGAAACACAGGATGAGGCAGGAGCAACCTTTACCTGGGCTTCACACACACACACACACACACACACACACACACACACACACACACACACACACACACACACACACACACACA
>JBBMJY010000021.1:838726-850770 GCA_037833715.1 Toxotes lorentzi
ATCCATGTTAACCAGCAGTCACTTTTCCAAGCTGCTGCTCTGCTGCTGCTAAAATCCTGATTTTCTAACCAAGACGTTGTCTGACAGAACCACCACACACAACGGCTGAGCTGTGTTCTCAGAATTTATTTACCTGTAAAATGATCAGTCAGAGAGAAAGTTAGAAGATCATCCCTGTCTGTGTCAGCTGAATGAGATACGCTGAAAATGAAAGCGAGCTCAAGCTGCATTTGAAAAGTGCCATATACAGAAAGGTCCATTAAGATTATTTTTGTTTTAATCCTTAAATTATCAGCATCACTATTGGTGACAGTGACATATCACATATCACATTATCAAGTATAAAAATTTTAGAGAGCAGGAAACACTCCAGAGTTTGGTCATTGAGCTCTCTTTCAGCCAATGGTTACTGCAATCAAACAAAACTAAACATCCAGTCATTGTACTTGGTTTATATATTTGATCACAGAGCTAATCGGATGTCCTCTCCACTAAACCCGGCGGATGATTAGCACCACTCTGTCACTACCCTGCTATTAATAATATGTGCAAATTACACTTAATCACTCGTCATTCAGGTCATCTTCAAATGGAGCCGCACGCCAGCCATCTAAACACATTACATCGTGACACGCCAATTATGTGTTATTTGGGAAGAGAAGGTATAATGGCTGCCTCTCTTTGTGGGAACATCTCTCTTTGCTTCTTATGATCTTTACTGTCTGTTTTCTTCCTTTAAACGGAACTGTGATTTCCAAGACATTTGTTTGAGAGACAAATCCAAACTTTGTTTGTAACCTTATATGATGTCTTTTTTTTTCTGGATTACATCTTATAAAACACACAAGATGTCACCCTCCAAGTCTCTGGAGTAGCAGAAAGAGTAATATGTATTTGGAGTATTATGAGACCCTGAGTGGTATTCCCCTTTTAACCCCTTCTCTTTTTTCCCCATTGTTGGTAATATTTTGCCCTGGACCTCTCAGCATGTGTCACGATCAGTAATTTAGCCCTGTATGACAACATTCATTAGGTGACTCATATGCACACACTCAAATAAGGGTGCTTAATGTACGTAAATGTACGTATGTAAAATTCTACATTTGACGCTCCCCCATTTTCTTTAAGTCCAAGTTCTGAGTGTGAATCATATGCTCTGTACACTGCCTTCAAAGTTACATCAATTTAACGAATGAAATAGTGTTCTTGGCATGTACACTACTGTCTGCTCATCTTGTAGATGCAAAAACAGAGACAAAACAGAGACAAAAGACAGACAGTGATCCAGCTGAGTGCAGCTTGTAGGTGACAAGAAATCATCCAGCAGCCTTCAGAAAGTCGTATTCACTTTGTCTTATTTCTCTTCTCCAAATTATGACATGTTTGAATGACTAACATCATAGCGACATGGTCAGTTGATCAACTGAAAACGAATCAGCAACACTCTTACTTCAGTAACTTTGTGCATCTTTTGATAATGCACGGATTAATTGCTAAATTGATTTTTTTAAATAAAAATCATTCAACTTAAAGCTTTAACGTTCTTGCTCTTCTCCTTTGTATGAACATTATAGTAAACTGACTGTTTTGGGGTTTTTAGACTCTTTGCAGATGCAATGTGTGTGACATATTATCCATTAAAGCAGATATGTAGATGAAAGTGTCTGGTTTTGAGTGTGTTTGTGTCTCACTCCAGTCTCTACAGGCTCCACCAAGGTCTTGGTCTCAGAGTTAAATTAACCAAACAGCATCCTCTGCTGGTAATTGATTGAAAGGGCATATAGGTCTATAAAATGTCTGTGTCAGAACTGAGATTTCTGTGTATTGTGGATCATACTTACGGTGAGAATGATTACCGTCCATGGATTTTGTATCGGACCTAATACCAACTATTGAATACTGTATTTAAGTGTACTGATCATCTAAAATGAGGGGGATCAGGTCCTCTCCATTCTAACATGTTTGTGTTGCAGCGTGGTAAGCCTGTTCATGAAAGTTACCAGAGTAGCAGTAACTGAGCTGGCTAAGATCTATTTTAAATAAATTCAAAAAGATATGAGTACATTTCTGTGCTTTATCAGCAGCCATTTACATTGCAAACACTATGTTATTTTAGAAGCATGAACTGTTAGGTACAACAAAAATATAACATCTCAGTATTGTATTTTGTTTATAATATAATATATATTTTCTGTATTTTCTTTATAATCTTTACATGAAATGCAAATGCCTTTGCTTAAAATCCCCAGTTAGTGTTATTTCTGTTTTCTGTTAAGCTCACCAGTTTTATTATTTCAATAAAGCTGGAAAACAAGATCTTTTGAATTATGGTTTACATTTGAAATGTTTCTTTTTATTTGTATTTATTTAAAGAATTACACTTGCTGACTCTGAGTGAGGCTGTCGGGTCACTACTCATTCTTCAGGATCATTGCTGTAAACATACGTGTACCGAGACCTACGCTCCAGTCCTGCAGGTGGCACTAATGCGTTTTTACATTGTGTAGTCGCAAAAGCAGAGAAGACCAGCGCGGTGAGGGTTTTGGACCTTCGAGCTTGCCGTACCCACAGGAAGTAACATTGTATTGCTCGTGTCTAGAGGAACTACAATACTAGAGCCTTTTTTAAAAAAAATACATTTTGTATTTTTGTTAGAAAGGAGGCATTTGTAGTCAGTTAGGGTTACGGTCGTAACGTCGTGAAAGCAGTAAATAAGCTCGTAGGAAACACACTGGCGCCTTGTTTCCTTTACTTCATTGTTAGTCTGAAGTCTTTCCTCCAAAATAATGAACTATTCTGATTACGACTCCGACGGATATTCGTCTAATGAAGACGCAGACTACGTCCCCTCAGGTGAGGACTGGATATACCTGCCGCTCTGTTAAATGCTGCAAGTAGTGTATACTAGTTACTGCAGAAATTATCCCCCGAAACACTCTACTAACGTAGTTGGTTAAATCGTTTGTTGTAGCCAACGTCAATAAACTATCTATAGTCGAAGATATTCATTATTTGTACACGCCCTTTCTTGGGTTGAAACGCTGTGTGCGAAATTCCGTTAAGAAAACAATCATTTTATTGGTGTATTGCTTTTCAGTAAACGTACACACCATGACCATGAGTTAAGACTCATTTCAAAATAACGTCTGAGTCTAATGGACATTTTGGCTTAAATGAGATAAACGAGCAGCTTTTACTGAAACACATTTGGAATTTCTCTGATTGGTTCCCTTTTGGTGTACGGTGGTTAACGTTATGTAGGCGTGTGCTTTGAAAAATGGCAGCTGGTGACCGTTATTAGACTAACGTGCACATGGTATGTTACTGTTTATAAACTGTCCTCAGCCGTTCTCAGGTTAACGTCTCCTTGACCAGTTCGCTCACCTGATCCTGTAAATCTGATTAGATTCATTCAGCGTTTGGGCTTAAAGTGGAGTAAAGCTTGATCGCTGACCATATTATATTTGGCCAGTAATAAATTATTAGACGTAGATACTGGTAGCAAATAATCGTTTGGTTATGTAGACTAAGAGGCCACTTTATTAGGCACATATGTACAGTTTGTTGCATTGTGATTCAACTGTTTTGCCATAAATTCTACTGTTTGGAAAATTCTAATGTTTAGTTTTTGTTAACATGGTCTGAAATGTGTAAATTCAAAGATATGTTTATTAAGGAGGTCATAATTAAAAGTGATGTTGCACTGGACTGCAAGTTTTTCTATTTTTTCCTCCTTATTTACACGTTCATGAGGGGAGGTGCTGTATATTAGAACGTTGGAAACACTTCTGAAAACATTACAGTCCAGTATAACACCACCAGTGATCAGCTCAGTGCTAAAATACAGAACTGAAGGAACAATTCCATGACAGAAAAAAATTCTACATTATAGACAATAAATGTAGACTTTATGGCAGCACAGATTACACTGTACACTGCTCCGCAGCATCCACCTCCTGTTCCAACAGGTCCGGGGTAAGATAAGGTCAGGGCTGTTGCCAATCATCTGTCTGCACATTCACCACTGAATGACAGACAGGAAGCCAACTGCACTCTGAACCACCATCCTTACCCAGGACAAGCGGTAATTGTAGACCCTTCCCCTTATAGAAAGGTTTGTGCTGGGGAACAGCCACAGGAAATTCGTCCTCATCAGTCATAAACACATGGGGCTGTGACCTCAGGTGTCAGTGAGCAGGCTGAGGATTTCATCAATCAGTGCCTGGCTAAATACCGGGACCTGCCATGGACACTGACATCCACAACCCAGAAGCAGTAATGTGTATCCACAACAGCCAAGAGCACAATAGAGAACGTATCCTCGTAGTTGTGGTACATCTCATGTTCGGTGGCGCATGCTTTACGGCATGTTTCCCATCAATAGCACCTAGGCAGCTGAGGAAGTTCCACCTTTCCCTGAACCCCTCAGCAATGACCGCCACAGTTCTATTGTTGGAGCTGGCACTTCAATAAGGGCATCCCAAATTTGCCTTGAGACACTTGAGACATCTGCCACTCCTGCCACTCCTAACATGCAACTGAATGAAAATGTGTTTGGAAGACTGAGAAACATTAGGTACAGCTTTCCGCTATGGTAACAATATAGGTGTATATTCCAATTTAGATGTATGGTATTTGTGACACAGCTTTGATACACACAGGGACAGTCATTATGGGCCTGTAATCTTTTGCGCTGCTCGGAATGAACATTAAAACCTATCGAAGAATAAAGAGCGAGGCGTTCAGCTGGAGAAAGTGTTCTTCGTCACCTCAGCGTATCCATCCTCCCTATTTGGGGTTCTTTTCTCTGGAGCAGGTCAAAAAGGTCACAGACCAAACTGAAACCTACGCACTCTATGTGGTTGAAACCATTATCACAGCAGTGATACAGGCATCATTCACCACTGACATATGTCACAGTATGGTAGATGTGTGCAACACCTCCACTAATAAACTGATGTTGAAAGTAAATAAACTATATACCACTGAACATGAAATGAGCCTTTTTATATGTGTCAAAGAAAAAGTCAGTTAACTATATTTTGAGCTTTTTATCATAACTTGCTCAGAAACATTCATTCGAACATCATAAATATGTAGAAGGATAACATGATTAAATCGCACCACTGCAAAACGATCCTGCCGAAATTCAGTCAATTCGATGATCATTCAGTTTAGCATGTTCCAATAATTCACACTCTGTTCTTCTCACCCCAACTTCTTCCTGTTCTCTTTCTCCTCAGATGATAACCTCAGCGAGGATGACATTAATGAGTGTGAAAAGGAAGACCCTCTGCACGAGGATGACGATGTGCCACACCCTGACGTTGTCAGCAAGAAGAAGAGGAAGAAAAAGGACCTCAGTGTGAGGTGAGAGGGTTTGATAGAATCATGGTATGACGGTCAAAGAGAGGACAATGTGCTGCAGGACAAAGGAAACGGAGCAAAATCTGGATTTTGTTGTGAAACATTTTCACTATAATGGCACTTTTTATTGTCTAGTTTTTTTTTGGGGTGGAGGGTTTGCCACATTTGGAAAAATCAGAATCAGTGTTTCTCAAACTTGGCATTAGAACCCACAGGGAATCACAGTTTATCTGATGTTAATACTCTTTTGATATCAATTATTTACAAGGCCAGACTCAAATTCCCATTACAACTTTAAAACTGTGCAGTTCCCGGGGACGTGACAGCTCTGATGAAATTTTAATGAAAGATGCATAAGGGAAGTCTCAAGCTTTTCTTTATAAAAGGAGATGATGCCAGAGACAATGACCTTTTATTCCCTGCCATCCACAGAAAGAGGAAGAAAGGAGTACTGAAAGTGGAGAAGGAAGAGGCGGATGGAAAAGGGGCAGAACAGGCACAGCCGCCACAGGAAGAGGCGGTAAAGCCCGCCAAGGCAGAGGATGATGATGAAGCAAAGCAGAAGAAAAAGTCTGATGACCTCTGGGCGAGTTTCCTGTCTGATGTTGGATCCCGACCCAGAGAAGCCACACCTGCCTCACAGTCAGGTACCACACAGAAGGTAAATATGTTCTAAACCCAAATATATGACTGAGACGGTGCCATGTTTTAGAAACACATGGAGATCCCTAAGTCAGCGTCAGATTATAACAGACATATGGAGGGTCAAACCCAAACATACAAAGTAATTGTCTGGTTGTTGGGCCCACATTCATCTGGCCTCTGAGTTGGGATACACTTATACTGTATATCAAGTGGGTGAACAGTGGTTTGCCCTGATGATCAGATCAGCGCATTAATCATCAAACCCACTGTGATTTTTTTTGTGTGTGTGTGTGTCCGTCATTCTTTTCCTCTCAGTGAGATGGATTCTTTTGTCTCTGTCTTCAGGCCGATTCTTCAGTATCGACGTCTGCTCCTTTTAGTAATGAAGCAAAAGCATCAGATCCCACTAAAATCACCATCACTAAAGTTTTTGACTTCGCTGGAGAAGAAGTAAGGTATGCCTCTGAACCGTCCTGACATGGTGAGACAGAGATTTGTTTTTAGAAAACCACAAACAAGGAAACATAAGAACCACAAACGTGTAAAGAATAGTTTAATTTGGTAAGAACAAAATCAGAGCTTTGAAACTCACAGTGCAGTTGGAACACTGAAAGATAGTCTGTTAATATAAACCTGTTGTTATCCAGTCTGTGCAGTCCCCCTGCCCCACAACATAAATGTATAACTTCAAATTGTGTACAGTGATGATCAGGGATGATCTCACATGAACATGGCAAATCATTTTCCACATTGACCAGTAGGTGGTGCTACACACACACACACATATATATATTTATACATACACACAGAAATTGAGACTTGATGAGTGAACGCTGTGAAATACAGATGAGTGCAGAGCTCTCTGTCTGGGCTGTAGTCAGTTATATTAGTGGTACATGTAACTCTCTACAACAATAATAATAACTGTTTGTCTCATTGTGGCACATTTCCACTCTTTCCTCCATCTTAAATGGACAGTTTCTGTAATTTATGAATGAAACTTGTAACGAGTGGAATTTGCCTGCAGTGTGGTGGTGATCAGATTTTGCTGTTGTGTAGATCCTCTTGTCTAATCAGCCTCAGCAGCGTGTTTGAACTTGCAGGTCATATCTTTACAACTGATGCTACATTGTAAGCAGTAACCCTGCGTCTTAATTATGTATAGCCGGCAATGTGAGCGGTCTGATGAGCCCCTGAGACACAGACTCAGTTTGCAGTCATATCATAACAGAACCCCAGTAATTATCACAGCTCATAACATTTCGTCAATAAGAGCCACACAAACAGCTGAGAGTTTCCCATAAGAGCAGTGTAATTATCACTATGTAAGATGAACATACTGTATATCACACAGACAGCCACACCCCTGCAGCCAGAGAGGATGCTGGTTATGTCCCCTCCTAAATGTTTACATGTGAGTGGGCTTGACTCAGAAACTAAATATGATCCTGGGTATAATTCATCTGCTTCATTATGCATGAAGCTGTGTGCTCTGTAGTTACAGCAGCATAAGATTAGTACGTGCATGATGGTTGCAGCCAATCCCCAGAGCCATGAAATATACTATGTCTGAACATTTATATTTCAATGAAGTTGGTTAATGGCTCCAAACACTGCAGTTTTTCAGACTTCAGCATCCAGACGTCCACCACCTGAGCTCTGCTGCTTTGTCTTTGTCAGTTTTTTTTCTTTTTGGAACGATTTCTGTCTCTTGCTGAGACAAGATTCACCCTCTCTGAATGCTCTTCCTCATCATCTATAGAGCTGTGCGCTCTGTGTAATTATGGCTGCATATAATTAGCATACATAACAGGGAAAGCCTTTCAGCCCTCATGATGGATGCAAGTGGTTGTGGAGGCTTTGCAGTGCCCATGTTCCCAGAGGATGCAGTGGTTTTTCCTCATTTAGTCCTCCATCAAACCCCACAGTGAGATTATGCACAGAGTCTCTCTTACTGTGTGTGTGTGTGTGTGTGTACATGTCTTTCTATGGTTGTTTGGACAAATTTTGTTTCGAATCCATCATTGTGAGGACGTTTTGGCTGGTCCACACAACTTTAAAGGGCTGTTTGAGGGTAAAGACTTGGTTTTAGGGTTAGGGAAAGAATCAGGTTTAGGTTAGAGTTAGGGTAAGAGTTGTTGTTAGGCATTTAGTTCTGATGGTTAGGGTAAGGAGCTAGGGAATGTATTATCTCAAAGAGTGTCCTCACAAAGATAGTAAGACAAGAATATGTGTGGATGTGTGTCCTGTTTTATTATTTACTTTAACACAAAGTTTCAGATGCAGAGTGGGATCTGCAGCTGTGTGTTGATAGATATTGGTTTTCTATCACGGCTTCTGGATATAAAGGGTAAGAGGTCAGACTGGTTGGAGCTGACAGAAAGGCTACTCTAACTCAGATAACCACTCTTTACAACTGTGGTGAAGAGAAAAGCTTCTCAGGATAAACAACAGGTCTAACCTTGAGGAAGATGGACTACAACAGCAGAGATCATGTCAGGTTCCAGTCCTGTCAGCCAAGACCAGAGACCAGAGATCTGAGGCTGCAGTGGACACAGGTTCACCAAAACTGGAAAGTTGAAGACTGGAGAAATGTAGTCTGGTCTGATGGATCTGGATTTCTGCTGAGGCTGCAGATGGTAGGGTCAGAGTTTGGAGTCAACAGCAGGAATCCATGGACCCAACCTGCCTTGTGTCAACAGTCCAGGCTCGTGGTGGTGTGATGGTGTAGGGAATGTTTTCTTGGTTCACTTTGGGACTTAATACCAATCAATCATGGTCTGAATGTCACAGTCTGTCTGAGTATTGTTGAGTATTGTAGAACAGGAGATTGGCAGCTTGAATGATGTGTTGAATCATGTCAACATGGAGCAGAAGCTCAGAGGAAGGTTTCCACAACAGAGTATGTACAGATGTGCTCTGGTCCTCCACTGGTGAATATGTAGGGATATGCTTTTTTTTTGCCACCAGAATTCAATATATTTACAGTGATGTGACTTATAATTATGTACATATGTATGTATTTTGAGCTTAATGGGACACTAAAGCTCCACATGTATGCTCATGAAAAAGAATATACAGTATTCCTATGTGTGAGGGGTATAATCGAAACCTGTCATTCATTTATAACTTGTTGGTTTTATGCTCAAAAACATGCCCACTGAGATTTAGAGAAGCACAGTTTGACATTTGACAGCAGGAAACGCTTGACCAACAGGTGGTGCACCAATTACTAATGACACCAGAACACCTGTGTCATCATCTCTACATGAGAAAACATGATTGAAAGAACCCCAACACACACACACACATGCACGCACATGCATGCACACACAAGTGAAATTTGAAATGAAAACTTTTCATTCCTTATTTTTATATACAATTATTATTTGTTATGACGTGTGGTGGTAAATTGACATATCGGTCACTATTGAACTTTTTCATGAGCCTGATGGTTCCTGAGCAAAATGTGTTGCTGTTGTAGGTGTTAATAAAAGATCTTTGATCAAATATTGTTTATATGCTGAGTGTACAGTTACTACCACAAGCACGTGTGCTTTATTCTCTCTGAGTATTCATTCATCTTGTGTTGGCCAGCACCTCTTGCTCTGCAGAACACACTATGTAAACCTTTTGATGCTTTTCTTTATTGGTTTACTTTAAGGAAAATACCTGTGCTGACTTCTGAAAGTCCATATAAGTAGTCCTGAACTGAAAATGTGAGAGCCGGTAGTTTGTACATTTTTATTCTTCTGATCAATAAGTTCTGAAGAAGATTCTGTGTATTTACGGCTGTTGTAATAAGTTGCACCTTTCAGCCGAGCGTCATGCTCGGACAGTAATGAGAAAACACATTAATTACCGATCAGAGTATAACAATATAGCAATCACACAGGGCAAAGAGCCATGTGAGGTCAAAATTATCATTAGTTTAACTAACCAGTCATCACAACATCAACCGTGCCAATCATGAAAAGATGAAAATGTGCTTAACCAGTTGACCTTTTTCTACCGCCATATACTACCGTTTCAAACGATATGTAATCCATCTGTGTTTCCATACGGACTCTAGCAAACTGTGTGTGTGTGTGTGTGTGTGTGTGTGTGTGTGTGTGTGTGTTTCCCTCTGTCAGGGTGAATAAAGAAGTATCAGCAGACTCCAGAGAAGCTAAGAGTTTTCTGAAGAGCCAAAACACCAAAGAGGAGGAGAGAGGAGACGAGAAGAGCTCATCACCTAGTCAACTGCCTCTTCCTGGACCCAGGTACACGCACACACACTGTAGACGCACTGCGGACGCACACACATGCACATTTATATATATGTGTGTGTGTGTCACCAGTTTACAAGAGAATTGCTTTTGTACATGAGCTTCCATTTAGACATCAAAGTAATGTAATTCCCTTTCAATGCATCGTGTGTGTCTTTTAATACCTTTTGTTACCATGGCAATAAATCGTTTGGGATGTGCACATCTTCCCTCCAAAACCCCAGACAGGAAACAGGAAATCATCTTCCAACAGAGAGGAAGTACAGTGTGTCCACAAGCTATTTCCTATTTATCTCAGTCCAGTGTATGGGTATGCACGTACAGGCGTGCGTGTGTGTGTGTGTGTGTGAAGAAGGGACACCCAACACGACAGGAAAGAGCCATCAGCACCACTCCCTCATTAACCTTGTGTATACACACACACAGATAGAGCTTGTGAAGTTAGTGCTTGTTTGTTTGTTGCAGATTAAGATAGTGTAGCCATTATGTAACGTCACAGCAGCAGTGGTGTGTTTACTACAGTACAGAGGGGTCTGTGATTGGCCGGGGGAGGGGGTGGATTGAAAATGTAGAAATCAGATTAGCACACCTTCCTTTCTCTGTTTTAAAACCTGGTTCTTAATGTGAAATATTGAGTGTAAAATGATCGTCAGCCTCAGATTGAGTCACATCACGTAACTACATCAGCAGCTGCTGATTGTATGCAGCTTCCTGAAGTCTTGTTACCAAAGTGAAGTTGGCAGGTTTACATAACATATACACACAACATTAAAACTGGTGACTGCTTTTAATGTTGTGGCTGAACAGTGTATATTAATAGTGCAGATGAGAAGACTCAGCTGTTCCTGGAATGGAAGCATGCGCTTCAGTTATTGGTCTGTTCATGGACAGGAAGGAAATCTCAGCCTGCACAATGACATGGTTACAACACACACACACACACACACACTTGACGCAGGGCTCTTCAGCAGCTGGCTTGGCTGTGGTGAGGCACTCAGGAAGGATAGATAGATCAGAGAACAGGACAGAGTTAGGTGAAAAGAAGCAGAACTGAGATGATAGAGAGTTTTCAGTGGGTCCTCTAAATCTGTCAGTCACAGGAATTAGCTGCAGCGTATTTAAACTGTCCCTCTTCAAAGCAGTATTAAAATACTCTGAACAAGTTTGGAATTTCAGCTTCATTGCATGAGCAAACCAAACATCAACACGCTCCAATTTAAGTGCATTAATGTGAGGTTCTCATAGCTGTGTGTAATTGTGGAATACCAAAATGACTGGCGTTTAAACGGTTCACAGTAATTAACGACGTCTGTGTCCAGTCATGCAGCAGTAAATGAAAAGCTCGGTCTGCTGTGGTCTCCAGTGGAACATCATTATGCTTTCACAGAATGATTTATGACTTTGTCTTTAAAAGAAACTCTCTTATACTCACTCTTACTCACTCGTTTATTCTACAGAATTTATACCATGAAAGGAATCAGAGTGTGATGAAGGGCAAGCTGAAGAACAAACTCAGTTAGATAAGTGGAATATTCTGAGTAGTAAAAAATTGGTCTTCAGATTTCTTTTTAATTCAATAGAAAATGACCCTGAAGTGTTAAACAGACTCATTCCTTGTTATTGTGACATTTAAACCCCATCTCATTAATCAATCCAACATGTGAAAGGGCAGTGAGTCATTTACATTTTTTAATTTGTGTGTGTGTGTGTGTGTGTGTGTGTGTGTGTGTGTGTGTGTGTGTGTGTGTGTGTGTGTGTGTGTGT
>JBBMJY010000021.1:897433-908795 GCA_037833715.1 Toxotes lorentzi
CACCCCTTGTACCCAGCTGTCTTTGTCCCCTTCTTGTTTCATATTGAGACATTATTTACATGAATGGACATGGTGGATGACAGTCTCAGAGTAATGATTCTCAGTGGTCCTCATTGTGTCAGTGCACATTTCTTTGCCCATGTATTTCTCCTGACTCACTGACTGAGTCATGGAGCCCTAGCTTACAGCAGGAATTCCCCTCTGTCTCCTGCCTGACACACACACACACACACACACACACACACACCCATCTCTAGCTCCCCCAGGGTGTTCTGGCTCCGGTGATAAGCCGCCCACCCCCATCTACCAAACCACACACAGACACGTCCACTGAACACAGTCGTCTTCACTGACCCCTGAGTTGAAGCTCTCACAGGTGTCACCCATAAAGTTAGTCAGTCAGTCAGTCAGTGGATCAGTGAACCAGCCAATCAGAGCACAAGCCAGTCGGTGGAAAACCGACTTCTACACTAGGCTGTCTGATTTAGACGCCTGAACAGTTTATTTTCATCCAGATCCTGACTTTACCACTCAGTTTGTCCCAGTACCAAAGCATAAGCAGTTCAAGCAGGTCTATGTGACTCATTCAAGCCAGTAAACGTGACTCAGTAGACAGAGTCACCTTTGACCCAGATACCGTGAGGTTCTGGGACACTGCACCGAGCACCTGAAAAGGCTTTGGACGTGCCAGAGACAGACAGGTTTGGGGGTGACTGTTCACTTTGAACAACTGTGGAATATCTGGGTTCAGTGTTCGTCAACACGTTAGATTATACCTGTATGGAAAGCACAGCTTATACAGCTGAAGATGACATGATGAATGTGAATGCAAGTTTGAAATATGACTATTGTGTCATGGGCGTCAATGATAACAATATCAATATTTTACTGGTGTTTTTAAGAAATCCTTTAATTGAACTTAGTCCACTTGTAAAGCATCTTCTCTGCCACCAGTGTAAATGTTTGTGTGCTGAAATTTGCATGTACAAATTCCCCTCCTGTGACCCTCAATCCCTTCCTTCAGCAGCTAACAGTACAACCTGGCCCAGGATTTACCACACTGCATGTGAGAAAGTAGCAGAAACCTCTCTCCTGTAGTTTGTGATTGACTATAGTAATATATAACGTAGTGTGACAGAACCCCGGCTTAATTATTTTGCGTATCCACACACAAGAACCACGTTAAAGGTTGACAGTCAGAAAGCTCAGTTTATTTCTGTCCAGTATGCTGAAAAGCTTTGACCTCAGATGTTAAAACAGAGACCATCAGTGTGGACGTGGCCAAAACAGGACATTAAGTGGACTGATTAAGAGTCCTGCACCACATGGTGCTCACAATGGCTACTGGCTTACAGTCTGTGAAAAATGCCAGATAAGTGACCACAGTCACTAATGGGACACAAATTCTGCAATGTCTGTGAGACACGCTGAGATTTGGACCAGTGCTGAAAGACAAGGCCTTGTCCTGTTGTGGACTGACTCACACCACATGGGTCATGGACTGCCCATTAGAGAGCACGTTCCCATGCAAATCAACATTCTTCAGTAGTTACCTCCCAGAACTTGAATCGACTGGATCAGATTTAATTTCTTCACTCATTAACAGGTCAGGTTGTTTTCTCCAGAACATGTGATGGTGCTGAATTCACGTTTTCCAGCAACTGATTCAGCCAGAGACAGATTTAAGCTGGACTGTGGCTCAGTAGTTAACTCTGTCAGGTCACAACTGCTACTGGTGTACAAGCTCCCCAACTGCACCCTGACAGCACCCTGAACCGCCTTCAGCTCAACATCAACAGGACAAACGAGCTGGTGGTGCACTTCAGGAGATCCAGGACTCCTTGACACTCCTCTTTCTTTGAAGGTGGAGGAGGAGGTCAGCCAGTACAGTGGTACAGTATATATGGTGGTCTACTTAGACAGCAAACTGGACTGGACCAGGAGGCCTGCAGCTCTGTACAGGAAGGGCCAGAGGGTTCAGTCATTCAGTGTCTGTGGAATCAAGCTGTGGATGTTTTTTAAGTCTGTGGTGACCAGTGTCATTTTCTACGATGTGGTCTGCTGGGCCAGAAGCCTGAGGGCGGCTGAAACCAACAGACTGATTCAGAGGGCTGGCTCAGTCCTGGAGGTGGAGCCGGACCCTGTGCATATAGTCGCCCAGAGGAGGATGTTGTTAAAACTCCTCTCCATCACTGACAGCGTGTCCCACCCACTGTGTTGTGGTTTGCCAGGGGATCACGTTCAGCCAGAGACTCAGAATGACTAAGACCCCACTGAAGTCCACAGGAGGGCCTTTCTTCCTGGGCTCATTCAGTCATATCATTCCTCCCCTCTCTGCACACCTCCATCAGTTCTCTGCTGTAATGTTGACCCACATTACACTTTTCATTCACTTTACCTTTGAACATTACAGTTAATTTACTATTAAATTACTGTTAATCCATTTTTGCCCTTTACCTTTTACTGTTGTATAGTAGTTTTATAATAGTTCTTATTATATTTATTTACTCTTTCCTAACTGACTATGGAGCAGTTGTAGCAAAGCAATTTCTCTTTGGGGATCAATGAAGGTTTTCTCCTCGTGACTCATTTGAACACTTTGAAACATTCTGTTACCAAAGGTCAACAAAGAATTTGCTTGCTAAAATAACAGTGTTTGAATGTATTGGTTTCAGTTCTGGCCCCAGTTTGCCAGAACATTTCCTCACAACAAAATACCAGGTTTTTTATTTTGTCATTTCTATTTTTTGCAAATAATGATAGTGGAAACAGATTTATCAGGGTAGTATTGCTGATGAGCACAGAGATGAAAACTGCGTTCATCTCTAAATCTATACAGATATAACTTAATAGAATGCTCAGATTGTTTAAATTGTTAACTTTTATTGCTCAGTTATCTTTATTTATCAAACTTTGTGACCAGGCTGCATAAGTAAAGCTTAAATTACGAGGTAGTTTAGCCTGTTAAGCGTGTAAGAGCACGCTGAAAGGAATACACACGTGGGAGTTCACTTTATTCTTGTTAAGGATCAAACTCAGTTGCTGCACCTTGTAAACTGACTAATGTTATTCTCATTCCACCTTAATCCTGCCATGAAACCTTCAGGTACAGAGGTCTAACTTCTTGCCTATGCCTTTGCCTTCAGTACAGTGGAGCATAGTTAGCCGACAAACAACAAGCTATGAATCACTGGATGTTTTTCCCTGCTGCTCAGTGCTGAATCATAGAGTCAACACTGCAGTATCAGCTGCAGCTTTCTCAACAGATTTATGTGAGTGTCACAGTTCACCAGCGAGGAGATTTATGCCCCCTGTGGTTGTGAAACCATTTTCATCCCAGACACCTTTGGCTGGTTGTTTTCTCCTAGCATTTCTGTGGAGATGGAGCGTTACTAAACACTGATGCATTAAAGCTTTTCATGCAGCTTCATGCCACCATGGTTTGGAGCTTGTGTGTTTTGTATTCCAGTGAAAGATGTAAATAGGTTTTGAGCAGTAGTCTCTGTCACGCTCGCACACACACGGTGATCAGAGGGTGTGCCAGCAGCTTTAAGTCTTTGCTACCAGTGTAAGTGCAGGTTAGTAAAGCCCTTAAACACAGGCCTGGGCTGCTCTGTGGACATAACTTCAGATCCTCTGTTGTGAACTGAACGTAATAATTTCTGAAGGCGTTTGGTCACGACCATCGTCCTTGAAATTTCGGTGCCTTCACTTAGTAAATAGAACCTGACAGAGTTACTGTCGTGCTAACGAGCTAACAGCTAAGAAACCAACAGGCTCAACATCGTCAACATCAGCTTCACAGGCAGGATGAAGAACATGTTGCCTTTCTGCACGTCCTTGAATAATGATTGATAGATTCTTAGATGAGATGGATGTAGATGTGCAGCTTGTTGTAAATTCACTTGCAGGATAAAAAGTTAGTTTATAGGTAATGGATTTTAGTTGAATTACTTTTGGACTTTAACACAAAAAGAAAGAAGGTTACTGCTGTCAAACCTCAGCAGCAGTAGAAACTGTTCAACCCTCTGTCTTTTGCTGTTGTGTACAAAGTGGAGCTGCTTTGAACCGGCCACCTGTGTGTGTGTGTGTGTGTGTGTGTGTGTGTGTGTGTGTACATGTCTGGCAGCTATTCAGAAGTTTCTACCAGGGTTCTCTGTCAACAGGTTAAGCAACTCTCAGGCCACGCCTCTCTGAGTCTATCCTGTGCCTGAGGCTACACAATCCCTGCTGTTGTTTCTGCTGTTAGTCACAGCCTGAGGGCAGGAATTCTTCAGCGGGGATCATCACTTGCTAAAGCTGCAGCCTTAACTAGCATTTAGCAGGGCACATAAAGCTGGGTCCATATGGGAAAACCCAGGATCCGATTTATTTTTCAGCGCCAAAAGGTGCACGAGGGACCGTTTGGAAAGGGTCAGGCTCCTGAAGAACTCAAAGGGACTGAAGAATTCCCAAGAGTCCTTCTGCCACATCTAAAGATGTCAGCCATCTGAAGAGTGCTTCTGATGTATACTGGCAGCTTTAGACTCTTCCTGACTGGCCCACATCTTTCAAACTACAATGCCCAGTGTTTATTTTCTCAGGCTTGACAAAGCTCCTCAAGAGGTTTTTCACATTCTGAGCTCCAGTAAACCGACTAAAGTGGAGTCACTTAAACGTTTTCAGGGTTCTTTACTCTTTAGGTTTGACTAATATGGATCTTTTAATCATAACCCTCTCATTTCCAAAAGGAAGAACTCCCAAACTTTACCTCCTACTGCTGCTCCCACAGAGCAGCAGTAAGTATTGTTAGCTTCACAGTGATGGCTGACTGATACATGGAGCCGACACTCCGTGTGCTCTGGGCCTGTAAACATGTTATTATCGCCAGTGTCCTGCAGCCGCGTCCTAGATGCTCCGCTGGGCGGAGGATTCTTTCTGCTGTTGGACAAATCAGCCATGCACTCACAGCTATATCTCAAGAACAGTCTGACATGCCAAGACAGGAAAAGCAGGAGGGGTGGGGGGAGGAGGGAAGGACAGACTGAACGAGAAAGAGAGGTAGGAAAGAAGAATAGAGAGTGGGAGAGAGAGAGGGAGTGAAGAAGGCAGAGGGAAGAAGTGAAAGAAACAAAGGAAGGAAAAAAGGATTGCTGGGCTCTGTTTGTTTGGTTTCTTGTCTTTAAGATGAAATGCAAGAATCGGAATTGTTTGTGTGTGTGTGACCATGTTTGTGAGTCTGTGTGTGTTGTGACACCTCTGGAATGTGAGGTAATAGGAGAGATGTATGTTTGTATGTGGTGGCTGTGGAATGCTGTAGTAAGTTGGACTGTGTGTGTGTGGCGAGATACAGGCCCAGGCTCGTTTCAGCAATACACACACACCTTGGCTACGCAACGATACACACAGACACGGGGCCAGGTTAAAGCCGAGTATCTGCAGGGCCCTGGAATGCCATAAAAAGTGGGTGGAATATTTTGCAGCAGAGAATAAGCTCCACAGTGAGAAGTATTCAGGTTGTGCAATTCATCTGAACATTTCTGAAAAATAATACTGAGAAAAACATCTGATCTCTATCATCAGTGGCACATTTCAGGAGAATTCAGGGACTAACCTCAGGAGTTTTAGAAATGGTTAGTCGAGTTAAAGATTCATCGATCAGCAGAAAAACCTCTTTAGACCAACTGACCTGCTGAAGGGACAGTGGTTATAAAGTCACACTCCTTATTTTCCAGTGGAAAGTTTCCAAAGATGCCAAGTGCGTCTGAATTTTGGGGTGAATAAGTCTAAAATAATGCACGAAACATCTGGAGTATTTCCACTCAATAGGACGGTCCAGCCATAAAAACCTGCAGTGAACGAGTGAATGTCACTTCAGATGAACAGCTCCAACAAGCTGATCCATGATGAATGATAAGCTGTGGTCAGGACATTCCTCCATCTTTAGTTCATGATTTTCACTTTTGTACTTGTCAGGTCAGACATGTCATTTAAATTACAGTAGCTGAGACAAACAAAATGAACAAGACGGGATTTGCATTGGGAAGAAACAAAACCAAAACACACAGTAAACTGCACACACACTCACACACAACACAAACACACACACACATGCACACACACGATCCAGATCTTACGCTGTCCTGTCACGTTGAGTCTTGTCCAGTGACCGATTAGCACAGGAGCTGCTCTCGACTGTACATGTACTGCATATGTTTACAGTTCGGTAGATTGATATTAATCATGTGGAACAAGTGGGGAATGTACTGGCTGACATTCTGCTGAAGGCCTTTGTGGACAGACAGGTCAGTGACATGACTTCACTGACCTTGACAGGGGTAATTTGAGACAGAGTGACGCCTCTCTCCAGATCAATGGAAATCTGGTTTGTTGCTGGGCTTTGACTCAGAACACTGAATGTCTTCTGGCTGCAGTTTTGCCGAGCTTGCAGCAGGACAGTGATGTTGGTCAGCTGTTCTGTCATTGCTGCTCAAAATGTAGTAGCATCTTATTTTTGATCAAATAAACTTGAAAGAGACCTGCTCACGACCTGCTCACGACTCATAAACAGGCTATGGCCAGACTGCATGGTTTTAAAGAGCCACAAGACTTCTACGCAAGTATCAGCCTGGTGATGTCTTTATCTTCACAAACTCCCTCCCCCTCCCAGATTAGTGGGGCTGTGTCCAAAAATGCCTGTAACCCTCTGAAACTGAAAATCCAACTTTCATAACCACTCCATGCAGCGAGCTTCATGCTACACAACCTTACACAACGATTTGTGGCGATTTCCATGTGAACAAAGGAGCACAACACTATGAGCGTTGTCCAGGAGAGACTAATTATGTCCACCCTCATCTTGGCATTGGGAATGAGAATGAGCATCAGGCACAATGAGTGTGTTGTCTTATCCCTCGCAGTGTCACGGTAGGAGACAAATAATTCTGTGTACAGGACGCCTGATGAGGCCTCGATGGAAAGACTTGCATGTCCACCTTTTTGGACTTTTTTTTTTTTTTTTTTTTTTTACCCCTGTACCCCATTTTGACTATATCTGTACTGATGCTGAAAATAAGAGTGCAATGTAAAAACATGGGGAAGAGAAAGAGGTCACCTCTGCCCGGTCACCTCTGAGCACCATGAAAGTCGTGAATGGCTGAAAACTGCAAGTGGTCTGATCACACCTTAAGAGCCAGTATCTCACTAGCACAAATACCTCTCTCACTTACCACGTACTGTGTCATCCGGACTCGAACGTCCTTACCTCAGCCCATCCCGTTTCACTCTGCTTAGCTCCGGATAGCCCACATTCACCCAGATGACATTTGCCTCACTCGGATTCACTTCAGGCGACAAGGAGAACTGAGTGCCTGGACAAGCTGTCTGACTTATTGCAGGGGAGATCATAGATGGACAGAACTGGCGAACGACAAGAGAGAAAAGAAAGAGGAAGAGCAGAAATGCACTGTGAAAGTGGATAGAGGGCGGGGGGAGTGCCATTAAGGGCCTTTTTTCTGTTTTACTTTCTGCAATATGGTGAATAGGGGCACACACACACACACACACACACACACACACACACACAAACTCAAACATACACTAAACCTCTTGTGGCAGGCTTGTATTTGTCCCCAGGGGTCAAATAGCAGTCAAGAGACAAAGGACATTAAGCCACACACACTCCTCTCTCTCTCTCTCTCTCTCACACACACACACGCACTCACACTCACACAGATGAGCAACCTGTCTATAGTGAGCTCGCTGGACCAGCTGTTCACGTTACTTTCTCCTCAGTGAACATGTCTCTGTTTCTCCCTCCCTCTCTCTTCTTTTCTTTTAGGCAGTTCAGCAAAACCTGACAAACAAAAACATCTTGAAACGTTGTTTATTTCAGTCTTAATAATTCAATTCATTATCACATCAACTGTAGTCATTACATTATAAATGCTGCTTATGGTAAAGTCACAAACATTGTGGACCAGTCCAGTTCTTTGCTGGATATTCAGTTTACAGTGATGTCAAACACATGAGAAAAACAGGAAAATGGTTGGTATTTTACATGATGAATCACTGGGGCATCACATAGTGTTGTAGATCTGTGAATAGTGTTTCCTTAACTTTTAAGTTAGCCACTGGTTTTTGTCTATTCATTTGTAAAAATCAAGTTGAAATCTCGTCAGCTTAAAGCAGGTAATCTATCACAGTGAAACTCATGTCTGCTGTATTTGTTGTCAAAGTTAAACGGTTCATAATGTAATAAAGGCAGATCAGTGGCTGTTGAGCAGTAATGTGCTAAAATCTGTTGGGCCTTTGGAGCGGGGAGGTGGCCGTTGCCCCTGTCCCACGGATCACTGTATCCCAGTTTCAGGCATTCCCATCCACTCTTAAGACATTAGGTAGAACTACAGACCATGGTGTGATGGGATCACACAGTGTGGCATGTTAAATGAATAGTTCACCTGTTTCACCAAACTCACTTCTCTCATGTTGTGTGTTCCACGGCACCGGACGCACTGATTTGGCGTTGTGGCTGGTCTCTAGTCAAAGTGTGTGCCTGTGTTTTGTCACTAAAGAAAAACAAGGCAGCCAGGTCTTATTATGGAATCCATTAGCCCGTGCTATGCTCCCAGAATTTGCAAATTGGCTGAAAGGTCAAATCACAACCAGAATGCACCGACATTAACAGAATATACTGCTTTGGAAGTTCTTTAGTGGTATTCCAAGCATCTTAAATCAGATGCTCAGCCCTTCACTTCACCTTCTGTTCCTCTTTACCCTCTCTTTTGTCTGTCCTCCTGTCTTTCATCATCCCTCATCTCCCTGACGAGTCTCATTAAAGCTTTGGCGTCACTCGGCTGCAGCTGGTTGTCCTAGCAACGGTTGCCACAGGTAACATGACATTGTTGGGGCCTGTTGCTGCTGGGATTTATCCTAAGAGGTCTGGGTAATGTGATTAGCTCCCACTGTGTTCTCATTTCTCCACACTCCCAGACGGCCTCTGTAGAGTGGATGTACGAGTATCCACTTGATGACTTTCTCACGCTGATTAACAGACAGGGATGTTTGACAGCTTCCAGCCATGTCCACACACTGTGGTTTTAGCCCACAAAGAGTTTAACTGATGTTTAGTGTCCAAATACAATACCTTTAACTTTGACCAAGTCCTCACTACTCCTCAAATCCTGATTTTTTTTTTTTTTTTTTTTTTTTTTTTTTGGTGACTTCCCAACCTTTCCTGGATCTTTCCACTTTGGATGCTCTAGAAATGTTCCTGCTTGTATCTTACAAAATATCTAACAAAATGTTGTTGTAGTCTTGAGTTGACTGCACTGTACCCTGAAGAACCTTAAGCAGAAGAGATTTGCGACTACACATTTCAGACCACAAGTAAAGGCATCACACACACAGCATGGAACTTTGTTTTGTGTTGCTGCCTGTCTATGTGTCCTTCATGGATCTAAAATCTTGGACCTGATCCCAAATGAAGCAATGAAAGACCTACCCGAACCCAACGTCCATAAATTAAATTTAAAATTTTTTTTAAAAAAAGACCAATCTGAAAGGGACTTGTGAGACAGTCAGACCCAGTACAAAAAGACCCAAGAAATATGGTGGACCAGCGGGCCCCTACCTGTTATTTGGTAATGGCCTGACTTAAGTCCTGGGTTGGGTCTTATATACGGTAATCAAAGTGGACCTGCTCTGTTTTAATTCTTTCTTCTGTGCTGCAGCAAACTAATTGCAGCCAGGTCCTTAAACAAAAACTCTTAAATTAATGCAAAAGTCTCGTAAAGTCCATGTCAGGTCCAGATGCAGCCACAGTTCAAATCTGACAATTGTGTTCTAAACTGAACTATTCATGGATCAGTTATCTGCTCTGAGAATAAAAAACTGTGGTTGTTGGTGTTGGACAGGAGTTCAGCTCATACCTTGTTTGAGTCCACCAGATTAGAACCTTATACTCACCAAGGCAACCTCTGGGACCCGGTAACATGTCACCATGACATGACCTGACACTGACCATGCTGCAGTTTTCCTGGAGTACCTGTTGATCTGTAGCAGCTGTTCAGAGACAGTCAGAAGTGAGAACAGAAAGAAGAACAGAAAGAAACTGTTTCTGGAACCTTTTATGTCGGCAGAAAACCATTTTTGTTTGCCAGTGAATCAGTCAAACCTGTTTCACTGTTGTTTCTCAGTCTTTCAGCCATAGAACTATTTAGTGAGAGTATCCAGAGTAGACA
Source organism: Toxotes lorentzi (assembly GCA_037833715.1). Taxonomy (NCBI): domain Eukaryota; kingdom Metazoa; phylum Chordata; class Actinopteri; family Toxotidae; genus Toxotes; species Toxotes lorentzi. Next base: position 907,654 of record JBBMJY010000021.1, read on the forward strand.
AGCTGTTTGCAGTGAGGTACAAGAACTGAGCGCTCAGTCCTTTCTGTTTGTTGCAACAACATATTCAGATCCAGCACACTGCAGGTTTGATGTTGACACATGCTGCTGTAGAGAAACAGACTGGAACAGGAAGCACTGAGTACTGATGCAGACATATCAGCAAACTATTCAACTATTGAACAAACTGCAAATAGGTTAGGTATTTGTTGAGTGAGCAACTCAACAAATGTCCAGGTTCAGTGTCTTCATAGATAATTAGATTTTTTTAAGCTTATCACAACAAAAGCTCTGAGTGAGGAACACCAGATGCTAACGTTGTTAGCTCAAGCAGCTGGGTCTTGTTGTTAAATTTTTATTTTCCTCGTAAGTTGACTTTTTTTTTCAACTAACAAGTGATTTTTTAAAAATCCCTGACCTGAGGAACAAACAACTATCATCAGCTACTTCATTTTTATGTAGATTCTTTCTAAGGCTCACTGAGTTGATTAACCACACAGGCCTGGTGTTTACTTTTTGAGACATTATCACAGTTTAAAGTGCAGTGGAAATTGTGGCCAGAAAAATATTATATATATTAAAATATAAATTTGGTAAAGGAAGGTGATTTGTGCTGTGAAACTCTATTTCAACCTATTAAGATGTGATTAAAATTATTTGTAGTCATTATGAACCAAGCACATTTCTTTATTGAAACATCATGAACTAAATTTAAGACCCTGACTGGACAAACCCAGCTCACAAAGAGACAGACAGAGAGAACGAAAGAACATATTCAGGGTGATTCTGGACCTGAGGGTCAAGTCACTGACTCATCGTCCAATCAGGACGGGGTGTGAGTCATCCTCAGTGCACTTCCTGTTTCTCTGGATACTGGAATGGACTAAAGAGGTGGATTCCTAAGTTGTGTGTATGTGTGTGTGTGTGTGTGTGTGTGTGTGTGTGTGTGCATGTGGAAAAAAAAAGTATCCTGTCCTGGTTTCCACTTTACAGAAAGCAGTTTCATTTGAACATCCATATCTGTGTTTTATAGATGATAAAATCCTAATACCTCATGTGTTGGTGTAATCTTCCTGTGTGTGTGTGTGTGTGTGTGTGTGTGTGTGTGTGTGTGTGTGTGTGTGTGTGTGTGTGTGTGTGTGTGT
>JBBMJY010000021.1:910615-921367 GCA_037833715.1 Toxotes lorentzi
GTGTGTGTGTGTGTGTGTGTGTGTGTGTGTGTGTGTGTGTGTGTGTGTGTGTGTGTGTGTGTGTGTGTGTGATGGCAGGATTCAGTTCAGGTCAGTTTTTCAGGCATGATGATATTCTGTTATTAAATGTTACCATCCCTGTCATGTAGCACATGAAACTTGCTGACCGTACTATGAGTGTACTGCTGCTGTGTGGACAATATGATTTCCACTCAGTTCACTAAATGTTGGAAAACTACAGATCAGACGCCATTTCAGTAAATACATCCACACCTTTTTGTATTAACTTTATTCGTAACTTTATTTGTGGTACGTTGGTTTGTCCAGATTCAGCCTCAGACTTTATCCATGATCAAACAGTAACAGCAGCTCAGCGTCCTTGTACTTTGCCCTCTTGTCGGCTGCATGGTAAATCACACGTAACAGCAGGTCATTTATGAAAATGAATTATACTATGGCTGAGTATTGGAGCTGCTGTCCTAATTATGTGCACAGTTGTGGCTGGGATTGCTCAGTTTTATCTCACATGTAAGGACAGACACTTTCTCCATAGCCCAGAGCACAGAGACATTTATCATAGCTGCTGTTCTCCAGGACAGTGTCACCCATACTGTCACACATCTGTGAAGATCTAATATATGTTTTATCATATATTTCCCAGACCAATTTATCCCTCTGATATTGTGTGAGTATGACACAAGATACGTGACAGTTAGTCATCCCCACACACTGGTGTGATGGAGTGTATCATCTGTAAGCTGTGGAAAAAAAGAAGAGGGACTTTCGTGTGGTCAGCCACAGGTCTCTCCAGGAAACTGTTAAAGCTTGGTTTTAGTTTTAATACCAAGACACTAGATGCTGACATTCACTACCAGCTTTACAGGATACCACCTGTAAAGATGGTAGTGAATCCCACACTTCACGAAATGTGGGATTCCAGGATTTGAAAAACTTTAGTCTGCGGCAAATACATTTAAAGCAGCTTTCTCATCTTTGTGGTTCCTGCCCACCTGTCACTGTCAGATCATCAGTACTGGCTGTGAGGGCCACAAGTTGCTGAATTGAAGTTCTGACCGTGTCACTCATAAAATCTACCAGCTCAGGGACGAACAAAAGCTAAACACAAAGGATGAGGAGACAGTGCACAGACAGTCCCCACAACAAGACTGGAAACTTTGAATAGACAGCTGTGAACCAAACAACTAGCTGTTTTGTCTTCCTGCACTTTTGTACACTGTTGCTTTGTCTGTAGTTCTTTTCGTTCCGCACAATAACAACCCACAGACTGACATGTTTTCCTGCCCTGTTTTGTTACGTCGAGCTGCATTTAGCAGTAGATGGAAACATAAGCACATATGTACAGTGTATTTATATTTGGGTCTTTGCTTCTTCCACAGAACGTGTTGGCCAAGGCGTTGTATGACAACGTGGCTGAGTCTCCGGATGAGCTGTCCTTCCGCAAGGGTGACATCATGACGGTGTTGGAGCGTGACACGCAGGGACTGGACGGCTGGTGGCTCTGCTCCCTCCACGGCCGCCAAGGCATCGTCCCCGGCAACCGGCTCAAGATCCTGGTCGGCATGTATGACAGCAAGCAGCAGCAACAGACCACGCCTTCCACGCCAGATCCAGCTGCTTCCTGTCCCACCTCCCAGGTGCAGAGACCCCTTCCACCTCAGAGCGCTTACGCCAAACCAACACTTGCTCCGTCATCTGCTGCCATCACCACGTCCTCCTCTGGGTTTGCCAGCAAGCCCCTCCCCGCACCTCAATACACGTCCATGCACCCAGCCTACTCCACCCCCAGCCCCGCGCAGCCCAATCCTGACTCTGTCTACATGATGCCCCCTTCCCACAGCCCCAAACCAAGTCCCCAAAGCCTGTACCAGGTCCCCTCTGGGCCAGGTGGACCCACTCCACAGGTGCAGCCATTACCCCCTAGCAAGGCACCAGTTCTAGCCCAGAGACAGTACCAGCTGCCTGGGCAGGACATCTACCAAGTGCCCCCCTCTGTAGGCTCGGTGCCAAGCCAGGGAGCTGCCCCGGCTGGCGGGACAGGAGCTGGACAGGATGTGTACCAGGTGCCCCCCTCCTTGGATAAGAGGAACTGGGAGAGCAGCAACAAGCCACTGGGCAAGGTAAGGTAGAGAGTAGGTCAGAGAAGAAAGGAAGTATAATGAAGTAGGCATTGAAGAAAGGAAGTGATAGAGACATGTTATTGGATGGACATACTGTCACTCTAAGTTTATGGAAAATGAAAGAAAGAATGGAGGAGAGGCTGAAAGCAAAGCACAGAGGAGGAGAGCAAGAAACAGGCAAATGATAGAAAGAAAAGAAGAAAGAGAATGAAAGTGAAAGAAACAAACTGAAAGACAATATATTGTTTATGTAAACTGTCAACCTGAGAAGTATCATGCACACACACACACACACTTCCTGCTATTGTCACTGCTGGTGTATATGTGTCAAAAATCCAAGGTTGTTCTTTGTTCTGCATGATAAGGTTTATCTGCTGCAGTGTACCACAGAATACCAGAGGTGTGGCCAGTCATCCTGACACTGCAGCTAAACCTCGGGCCTCAGTGGAGAGTTTCCAGTCAGTTGTCACACTTTGGTGGGACAGTGTCAGTGTGCCGTGACGTGAACTATAGAACAGACCTTTTCAGACACGAAACCCGTGACACTGCTGGCTTTACCGAGCTGTTTAAGGAATGACTTGTATCATTCAGACATACAGGCGGTGTTTTTTCACATTAATGTCCCTGACGGCTTAAAGAAAGAAGACAGTTTTCTCACAGGCCGGAAACTTGCTTTGCCGTTGAAGTCTTAATTAATGACTGTCGTTAGCGTGAGAGCCACTCGTCCCCGCCCAGTCTCTCGTGAACCTCCTAGTAAATATTCTCATCAGGCTCATCTTTTGTTAGACGGATAACTCCACCGCTGATTTTCAGGCAGATCAGACGGTGCACCAGTACAGAGTGAGAAGACGTTAAAGCCGGGGCTCTTGTTTCATTCCTGTTTGCTCGCACGCTGCAGCCTTCCTTGACCTTTTTGCTGAACATTTATTCGTCCGTGCAGTTGGAATGAATGAAAAGTAAAAATGTATGTTATAAATTTATAACACAGAACTTAATCACGCAAGCCACATGCATTTAAATTCCCTCTGTGTGTTTTTGTGCTGCTGCTGCTGCTGCTGCTTTTATGTTAATGTGACATTATTCAGTTCAGGCTTGAAGTTGGTGCAGAAATGTTACCGGGTCCAACCTCAACCTCTGTCATTAACTTTTAAATAAAAGTGATTCGGGTGCTTATTAAGACATGAGGTGCATGTCTGGGAAGGGCTTATGAGGTGCTTTTCTCCGTCCTTCTCACCAGCCAATCAGAAATGTGTGGTGAGGAGGACGGAGAAAAGAAGAATAAAAGGGGAAATCCCTAACAAACCAAACAAACCTGAATCTCGGAGCAGATTTGAATGAATTTATGTCCTTACACTGCAGCACATCACAGTGCCTGAGACAAGCTGCTGAACACTTCCATTCCATGAGAAAGAGAAGACGAGAAGAGAGGGATGCTCGGAGTCAGAGAGGCCAGACAAGGAAAGAATGGACAGAAACACTGACAGGATGAATAGTGTGTGTGTGTGTTTGGATGTGCGTGTGTGTGTGTTTGGATATGTGTGTGTGTGCCTTTGCTGCGGAGGACCAGCGAAATAATAAGATTGTTAATAATTCAGCTCTGATCTTGTGGTTGGGTGAATAAGCACTTTACTGCGCCAGCAGGTGACAGGCTTTATGTGGTGTGTGTGTATGTGTATGTGTGTGTGTGTGTGTGTGTGTGTGTGTGTGTGTGTGTGTGTGTGCGTGTGCGTGCGTGCGTGCGCGCGCGTGTGTGTGTGTGTGCGTGCGTGTGTGTGTGTGCGTGCGCGTGCGCTCTGGGGATACCCCCTTAGGCTTGCTGTGGTGCAGTGAGCCATATGTGTAAGCACCAGTGTGAGTCAGAGTGTTATCTGTGTGTGTGTGTGTGTGTATTGGTGATGATGGTGATGTTGGGTCCAGCTGCTCCCTGCTTCTTAACACATAACCCCATCATTGTCCCTCTGTGTGTCTCTAACTGCTTCATAATAAATTGATATGCAGGATCAGAAATGTAAGAGCCAGTGAGCAGCTTTATGATAAATTCAGTCCAATGTTGCTCTGAGTCCTCAGAGCTCTGTCTTACTGGAAGAGTTCAGTGTTTCTCATGTTCATCTTTCACAAAAGGGTCAATGCAGCAAACATCACACTGAAAAAGCCACATTGGAGTTTTTGTATGAACAGCGACATGTTGAGATCCGGCTACAGTTAGATCCTGTAATGTGAGCACAATGTGTCTGCTCAGTGTTTCTCCTTGTAGTATTATTTAAAACTTATCCACTGGTAGTACTGGTTACTGTATGTCTGTCCATATGGTCTGATGTAGACCAGTCCACTAACCTTGTGACATTTACATTCTGTTTCCCAGAGCTGTTTCACAATAAGACCCACTCCTGTTAGTTTGCTAGTGTAAAACCTTTAATGGGAAGCAGCCACAGCAGGAAATGATCGGTTTGCTTCAGTGATAATTTAATGTAACAAAGTGCAGCTCCAGTACAGCTGCAGGAAAATAAGGAGTGAATAGTGAGGCTGATACATATTGCAGTCATTTTAATCTATGTTAACATGAAGCTAGGGACTGCTGTGTGTGTGTGTGTGTACACTAAGTCTGAGTCATTGAGTGGCCATGACTTCATCAATGCCTACATTTTGTAACAACAGAGACAAAGAAACTTCATTTATTGTGAATGGCTCACCTCATGACCTATGCCTGAACCACTTAATAAGGTATTTTTTATTTTATTTTTTTATTTATCGATCATAGAGGTGTATCCCTAATCCATATCTAAACGTACTTGTTTAGACAGGCCATGAGGGATGAGACTAGGACTTTATTTTACCCTCCAGAATGTTCACACTGTAGGATGTCATGAATATCACAGCCTGTAGCAGCCACTGGTGGTGAAAGGCTCTGTTAGTCTCTATTTATGCTGGTGTGGAATTATAGGATGCAGTTTCGTGTACACTGCGTGACCAGATGTGTGCAGCTACTCCAACATTCCCGTCATATGTGATAGTCACATGTGTAATTCAAAAGCCACAGACATTAATGTGCTGTTAGGACAACCGCCCCTCTACGGCTTTCAGACTTTAAACCAGATTTTGGAACGTGGCTGCAGGGATTTGCTCCCATTCAGCCACAAGAGCATTAGTGAGGTCCAACACTGATGTTGGGTGATGAGGCCTGGCTCACACCCACTGTTCAGTTCATATCAAAGGCCAGTCACGTTCCGCCACACCAAACCCATTCAAGGACCTGGCTTTGTGCACAGGGCATTGTCATGTTGAAACAGGAAAGAGACAAACGCACACTGTTGACCCAAAGTTGGAAGGAGGCTGTGTATCATTATATGCTGCAGCATTAAGAGCTCCTGTCATTATTGGACCTGCTCGTGGAGCCCAGCTCTTCTTTGTTTTCCTAATTTTGTTCTTATTAAATCTCTTGAAACACTGAAACACCGATCCACTCCACTGTTTCCAGAAAGTATTAAAAACACATCATGACATGTTCCTCCATCACCACGAACACACACGCACACACACACTCTATAGTATATTTTGACTCAATCCCACACACACCATCCTGCTGCCCCAAATACTCACTACAGCACGAAATGTAGACTCATCCACCGCTGAAAATAGTCCCCAGAGAAATTATCACATTGTAAACATTTTGTCACATTTTAAATCTTCACTTCACTTGATGATGCTGTCCATCACCAAGGACAGGTGTTTAGGAACAGGGAAAAGACCAAGCTAACATTTTAGTCAGTTATATTTAGCACTGGACCCTGTATTGTCAGAGCAAAAAGTGTGTGTGTGTGTATGTGTATGTGTATGTGTATGTGTGTGTGCGTGTGCATCACATGCTTTATGTATTTACCTTGCAGATGCCCTTCATTCTAATAAGTTGCTCTTATTCTCACTTGTCTGCCCTTGCTTCTGCCCCCCCTATATAAACACATACACAACTAAAAAGACACACACGTACCTCCTGCCAGTTAGTCATTACAAGATAAGACATTCCTGCTGAGAGAGGACTCCACACACTTTCTCTCTCTCTTTCACCCACACATCCAAACATGGATGACTTGTAATTGAAGGGGGATGAAAACTGCAGTGTTTGTTTGACCGTACGATGGAGGAGCTGAGCAGCGAGCTACAGCTGCTGCAGCGGAGTTTCAGCTGCTGAGGAAGGCTCCAACTCGGCTTTAAGCACCAAACGCCCCTTTGTACGACTATTCAGACAGACAGCAGCACACACTTTGTCTTTCCTGTAAACATCAGACACATATGACTGTCTACACCACCCCCACCGCCACCCCACACACCAACAGAGGTTACACCAGGGAAATTCCAGATTGATTTCCTTCTACCATTTCTCTGCTGGACTTGTGTTTTTTACAGACAGGTTGACTGATGTTGTCCAGAGTCTGGCAGGTGTCAGGAGTAAAGCTGTCTGTGCTCCTTGCACATGGATTAGTGATCCATACCCTCAGTGAAACATTTGTACATTCATTAACAGAACATTCTTATACACAATGTTAATAACTTGGCATTAAAGTTGATTTTTGACCTGGGAGGTACTTTCCAGAGCTCTCAAATGCATCTCACAGCCTTCATCAGGGTATTGAGATTGAGTTGTCATGTTCCTGGTCCAGTCATCATTACACCTGTGTAGGGAACTATGGTCACATGACAACAGGTAGTTGTAGTGTATTTCAGAAACAGCTCATAAATGTCTCTTAAGATATTAAGATTTTTGCATATCCTTTGCATAGCTGGTGCACCAAGTATCAAAAACTTTCAAGTACCAAACATTTGTATGTGTGTGTGTGTGTGTGTGTGTCAGAAGGTCAAGCAGTGTCAGCTGACACAGCTGTCATCAAAGGCATTGAAGTGTTGGGAGGAGTGTATCAGCAGCCACGTGCCACAGCGACTTCCAGCTCTTAACACTCACACTCTCTCTCACACACACACACACACACACACACACACACACACACACACACACACACACACACACACACACACACAAACACACAGAAACAGCTGAAGACAATCAGTGTGTATGCATGTGTGTGTTTCTAGTAATGACCATGTATATTGGTCAGTCCAGAAAATGAGCCCACTGCAGGTAATCAAATTGGTCCCACTGGGTGTTTCTCCACTGTGTGCGTGTGTGTGCGTGTGTGTGCGTGTGTATGTGTGTGCGTGTGTGTGTGTGCGTGTGTGTGCGTGTGTGCGTGTGTGTGCGTGTGTGTGTGTGTGTGTGTGTGTGTGTGCGTGTGCGTGCACGCATATCCTGTGCCACATGCTGAAAGATTAACTGGAGACTAATGAAGTCAACACGGCTGTCTGGCACACTGCCACATGTCTGAAGACATGACCATGCTCACACACACACACGCGCACACACACACACAGAACTGACGTGTGAATCATTTTTGCTCATCCAGGCAAAGATAGCAGTAAAATGACTTGATACACTGAGTCAGCTCAGCAGTCCCTGATATGTGTTGTGTTGTAACATCCACAAAATGCATTATATGATGAATTTTAATACTTTCTTTTACATCACCATGGTCCTACAGACCCGAGGTGAGTCAGTCCATCTGCACTCTGCCAGAATTGCCAGACAGTCAGTCTGAGCATGCACACATGGACAGAACACACACACACTCTCTCAAACACATACAGGCACACACAAACACACCAGTCGTGCCATGTGGTGTTGGAATCCAGTTCAGTAGGCGGTGCAGAGTGTGTTGGTGCTCTCATGGAGACGTGCCCCCCCCCTCCTCCCTTGCACTAATCTGTTAAGACCCCCGCACTGCTTCTTGGTGCCTGTGTGTGTGTGTGTTGCCACATGCCCCACATAGCTGGCATGGTATTCACGGGCTGTGGTTCCAGCTCTCTCTCTCTCTCCCATTCACTCTGTCTTTCTCCCTGTTGCTGCTCAGTCTTTGTCTTCACTTCTTTGTCCTTCTGCTTTGAGCTTGTGACTAAAAGTGTTACACATTAACTTCGTACAGAGAGTTAAAGTTACAGGGAGCTTAAATATTCATTGCAGTAACCTGTCACTGGTTGCATTAAACAATAAGCAAATCCCATTGAATGTATCATGGGTGTCACACGAAGATTGAGGGTTTGAATCCGCCGGCCGAGGCTCTTCTTTGTGGAGTTTACATGTTCTCCTCGTGCCTGCATGGGTTCTCTCCTGCTTCCTCCCACAGTTACATGAGCGATTGGGTTCACTGGCGACTCTAAATCTTCGCCCAGTGTCGGCTGTGATTGGCTGTGATTTGGCTCTATAAAAATATAACTGGAGGGCAGAGAGAAAGTACAAGGGGTGACTGATAAATGTGATTGATTTTCTAAAACTGGCTCCTTCTACCTTAGACCATATGTTCTCTTTTTATTATTTCAGTGAGCCAACTCTTTGACGTCTCTGTGTATCAGCCAGCAGCCTACAGGACTGGTGTGGTCTCTCCCTTAGAGGTCACTACTCTGGTTAACTCATCGGGATCTTAGATTTGCTTTAAAAATAGATAAATAAAAAGGAAAAATCCCAATTCAAGATTCAGTCTTTATGGGGATCACAGTCTTTCAGTTTCTGTTTGTCTGTCATTGTCAAAGCCAGCCTCTCCTCCCTCTGACTGCACTCTGGATCTCTCCACTAAAGCGTGAGAAAGCCCAGCGTAGACCAGGATCTGAAGCACCCGTGTCCACCAGTTCAGACAAACCACCCAACCCTCCTGCTGTAATTAGGCCTCTCTCTATATTTAAGCCCCTTTTCTCTTTGAACTACACATCTGTGCTGTAAAGATTTTTTTTTTGCTCTCCGCTGCAGCTGCATGTATAGAAAGTGTATTTTTTTGCCGTGTGTGTGGTTATGGTGGTCATTTTGAAGCTCAGAGATTGAGCTTTGTTGAAGAATGTGCTGTATTTACCGCCACATACCACAGAGCAGATTTCATCCCCGGTCGTTTTGTTTCCAGACCGAAGTCCACGCCCTGGTTTCTTGTTATCTGTCTTTTTCTCATCTGCATAAAAGCAGAGAAAGAGGAAGAAAGAAAAGGAGCAGACAGGGAGAGGGAGAAGGGTGGGACGCCGCTCGGAGCGAAGGTCATCTGTTGAACAATGACTTCCACTTGACGTAATCTACATGCGCGCAGCGCAAGAGTGAACATCCCAGCTTGTGCCGCACATGGGCCTCTGTCACAGCGTGTGTGCATATTTGCATGTAGAGGAATTCTCCCTCGCTGAATTCTCATAAATAAATGCCTGTGAAGGCATTTTATTGTTGCTAGGTCAGAGTAGCTGCAGCTTTTTTATGAGGCCGCTGATTTATTCAGAGAACACGACACACACTGAGTTTTCTTTGGTGGATATGTAGGTCAGTAAATCTGAAAGTATACAGCCGTCCTCAGGCCAGAGTTCTGTGAGGACATATAAGAAACGAGGCTGTACAGAGAGTTGATACGGCTGAGCGCCGGCTGTCGCTCATTCCTGTGGAGTGCTGGGAGAGATGGTCTGTGTGCTGAGCTTGTCGGAGCCTAAGAATGGACATCAAGGCAGTCAACTCATGGTATTTTAAAGACTGTTTAACACAGTGGTCAGATAGTGGTGTCACCAGTTCTACAAATGCATGTGGGTGAATACTGAAAGATACAAAGACCTCTCTGTCCGAGTTCGGTGCCAAAACATGTGTGTTCTCGTGTATGTTCGAATCTTTTTGAAACTGACAGACTGTGAAAGGATGGCGAGCATCAGCGTGGAGGATCACCCACATGCAATGTTGACAAAAACAGGAAAAGAAGCCAAGACCAGGAAAACAGTTTATACGATGGGTGTCTGAGGCCCATGAAAATTGGGGACTGTGTCTTTATTCTATGGTCATCAGCGCTCTCTGACACAGCTTCATCTTCTCTGACGTACTCTACACATCACACAGTACAGATGTCACTTCCACCTGCCTGTGTCAGTGATCAGACAACCATGAGTGGAGTATACCTCTTTTCTTCTGGCTTCATGATTACATACGTAGTTATAAAAGTCAGATTAGTAAGATTTTATCGTTAGGTTAGGTGAGTGCAGATCACACCTGCATTGCTGTTTCAGTTCTGCTAAACAAGAACTAACCAAGCTGAAAAGATTTCATGGTTTTCATGAAGCATTTTCTGGTTTAAATTATGTTTATAGTTTACAGTGGTGACCATCTCAGCAGTGACACACGCACACACACTCATTCACATACAGGACACACAGGATGAGTATGATGTTTCTCCAGTGGTGACTACTGATCCATCGCCCTGATCTTCTAAAGGGATTAAAAGGCTCAGCAGGCTATTACTATTACTAGACCTTACACACACACACACACACACACACACACACACACACTCACACACACACACAGCCATGCACCTACACACGCAGATCCACTTACTACTAGTGTTTAAATGTGTGTGTCTATTCTCCAGGGTGCACACAGACAGCTGATCAATAACATAGGTAATCAATCAGACACAGGGCTCAGGTTAGGGTGTGTGTGTGTGTGTGTGTGTGTGTGTGTGTGTGTGTGTGTGTGTGTGTGTGTGTGTGTGTGTGTGTGTGT
>JBBMJY010000021.1:921628-933704 GCA_037833715.1 Toxotes lorentzi
TGTGTGTGTGTGTGTGTGTGTGTGTGTGTGTGTGTGTGTGTGTGTGTGTGTGTGTGTGTGTGTGTGCGTGTGCGCGTCTCACACACAGCTTACCTCTGACAGCTGGGGAGCTGAGTAAATATTATCAGAGAGCTTCCATTAATCAGGGCTGGAGCTGAGTGTGATTAAACAATGATTTGACTTACAAATACAGACTGATGCAGGATGTTTCAGTCAAATACTGACGACGAGTGTTTGGATCCACAGAATGCTGTAGAATACATTCTGACATACTGTGTGATTCTGTTCATTCATTTAAGTTCTACACAGTTTTTTGTACCATGGCTGGGTTTTTGATCTCTGTGATGACACCAGCCTTGTGTCTGAAAACATGGAAATGTTATGGTGATCACAGTGAAGACAGAGAGGGGAGAGTAATGGAAAGATGCTGAAGGATCCAGCTGTGATGGCTGCTGCTTTTGTTGTGTACGTGTTTGTACACCACAGCTGTTGTGGTTTCCCAGGCTGACCAGTTGACTCTGCACTCAAGCCGTATAATACAGAGTTTAAACAGGCACACAATAGGGCAGCCTGGTTCCCACGACAACTACGACAGGACCTCTGCTCTGTTTTTATTGCCTGTGTGCGAGTCTGTGTGTTTTAATGAGACTGAACAACCTTTAGTCTCTGCTCGTTCAGTGTGAAGAGGCAATAAATTCTCATTCAGAGGTGAAGACACTTCAGAGGCTGATGAAAGAGACTTTCATAACTCGGCGGTCTGTTGTGACCCTTGCAGGTTGCCATAGTCACGCAAACGCAGGCTCAGACTATTTTTCTTAGAGGCAGGGACTGTGTTGATATCTCTGATAGGGCTGAATTCCACCCTCTTCTCTTCTGAATGATGTTTGTCGCGTGACAATAACAATCTTGTTGTTTGTCTTGTCTCGTCTGTGTTTCTGTGTCCAGGTGGTGGTTCCCACTCGGGTTGGACAGGTGTACGTGTACGACACAGTGAAGACGGACCAGGACGAGTATGACGTCCCACCCAGACATCAGCCTCCTCCGACCCAGCAGGACATATACGATGTGCCGCCCACCCGCCAGCAGTACAACACACAGGTCAGGCAAAGCACCCTATATAATTTCAAATATTCTGTGTATCTGTGTTTATAGAGCAGTGTCACTGATGTTAATGTGATGAGTCCTGTGGTGTGAACGTGTAAATGTATGAGTGTTTGTCTGTGAGGTGATACGGTTTAAAAATGGCTTGTCATATCACAGCAGTGTACCCGTATCCATCAAAGTGTCATGTACAACACACACACAAACACACACAGGTATTGTGTGACACCAGGCAGTCTCTCTGTCTGCAGAATATTAATGGCTGACGTAAATGTTAGATCCATCTTTAGTGAAGGTCATCTATAACCAACAGGTGGGACAGATATACCACTGTGTGTGTGTTAGAGAGAGAGAGAAATAAACAGCACACCACACACATACACAGACACACACAGGGACAAACTGTATGTAGAAGAGAATCTTGATGCTGACCAGCCAAAAGAGAAAGGTCACTCACCGCTGCAATCTGAGAGGGAGGAAGAGGAAGAGCAGAAAACGAGCTCCAGGAGGAGGAAGGGGTGGAAAAGGAGGAGGGAGTAAAAGAAGATGAGAATGAGAAAAATGAAGGATGGGAAGGTGAGGAAGAGCAGGAGGAAGACATATGTGTAGTAACAGATGTAGCTGCGGGGCTTTTTTTTTTTTTTTTTTTGAAGCCGGCAATCTGAGAGGTGAAGAGTGAACGCACCGCAACACAAGGCACTTCATCAAAATGTCTGCTGTGTGGGAGATGGCTCTGACCGTAACAAGTACTCACACACACACACACACACTCTGCAGCATCGCAGTACAGCTGTGTGGTACAGCGAGTTATTTAAGAACACAGTGCATCACACTTCCTGTTTGTCTATAGAGAGTACAGACTCAGCTGGACTGTGGAACAGTTTTTTTTGTGTGTGTGATCAGTTTGCAGCAAACCTCTTCTCATCTGCAGCAGCACCACAGTGGTCAGCCCAGTTTGTGTGAAAGAAGCTGAGCTGATGGACTCAGCATGTGTGCTTGAAGCTGTCAGAGGAGGTTTGATATTATTAATCACATCAATATCAACGTGTCATCAGGAGTTCTGAGATCAAAGGACCCAAGTGTTGTTTCTCACTCTCACTTTTTCTTTAGCTTAATGACATGTAGTATATACTGTATGTTAGGATGAGCTATGATGAATGTAAAGTACAGAGCTGTACAGACAGACAGTAGATTTGAATGTGTTGGTCTGCTGGTTTTCCTCCCCCTCTCTCTCTATCTGTCTCTCATTGTTCCAGTATAACAAGCATGGAGGCGTAAATGCCCCAGTTGGAATGGAGTGGCATCCCAGCTGCTTCTGTACACACACACACACACACACACACACACGTGCATCTTTGTGTGTGTGTGTGTGTGAGTACATGTCTGTGGTTGTGCAGACGGGTTTTGGTTTGAAACCGTAGTTGTGAGGACTCACACCTTCAAAGGGCTGTTCGAGGGTTCAGACCTGGTTTTAGGGTCCATGTTAGAACCAGGTTAGGGTTAGGGTTAGGGTTAGGGAATGTATTATGTCAGTGAGTGTCCTCACAACTGTAGTAAGACAACAGTGTGTACATGGGTCTGTGTGTGTTGGAGGTCATATGTCAAAGGCAGGAAGTCATTCCAGTGTGTGTGAGACACAGAAGAGCGAGTGAAGAGAGGAGTTGATGGAGGGACAGGAAGGACTGAAGAAGGGAGTGTTAATAGATGGACATTTCCTCAGTCAGCTCAGTGTGTCATACAGAGGTGGTCATGTGACCAAAACCACACTGGTTCAAATTCCTTGGATGGCTCTTTGTCCCCTCTTCACCTCCGTTTTCCTGTTCTCTTTTCTGCCATTTCTCCACCTCTTCTCTGCCTTTTGTTCTTTACTCCCTCTTCTATCTTCCTTTCACTCCTCTTCATCACCTTTTTTCACTCTCTTCACCCTCCTCTTTCCCTTGTCTTTCCCTGCCTCTCTCCTCCTCCCTCTATTCTCTTTTCCTCCTCCTTCCCACTGCTTCTTCTCTTCTTTCTCTTTGTCTTTCCATCCTGTTCTGTTCTCTTCTTCTGCCCCTGTTCTTCTTTCTTTCCTCTCTCTCCTCTTTGCCTCTGGTTTGTAATAGAATAAATGAATATGCTCTTGGTGGACACTTCAGATGCTGCTCAGGTGCTTTTAAAGAACTTTGAAGCGTCTTTAAATTTGCCTTCTCTTGGTTTTGGGCTGGGCTTGTGCTAGTGACGGTCCGTCCTGTTAGACTCCAGCTTCCACTCGATGCCTTTCTACTTCCCATCAGCTTTTCCGTTTGCCAGAAGTGGGTGCGTCCTGTTGACACTGTTGTTGATAAGCTCCCTCTCACTTTTTCAAGAGCTCAAGGAGCTCTGAAATTCTGAGAGCGAATTTCAAACAAAATCAGGATTGTCACTGGACTGATGGACGTTTGTGTGTGTGTGTGTGTGTGTGTGTGTGTGTGTGTGTGTGTGTGTGTGTGTGTGTGTGTGTGTGTGTGTGTGTGTCTCCATTGTGGTGTGTATAACAGGATGTCATTAATGTCTGTCTTTTCCTCTGTGTTCAGGTGTATGACACTCCTCCCATGGTGGTAAAGGGACCCTCTAGTGGTCAAGATATATATGACACCCCAGCAAGCACAGACAAGAGCACACAGCAGACGGTAAGGCAGTGGATCTGGGAGGGATTGTGTATTTATGTGTGTCACAGATGAGCAGAATGACAGTCTTGTAACAGCTGCTCGATTTGAAGATATATGAGAGTACGGCATGTTGTATCCCTACAGTCATGTTGCTTGATGCGTTTTCTATAAGTCACAGTATAAGTAAACATAAAGATTCTGGTACCCCCCTCTGCCCACCTGAGATTCATGTGGTTTGGTTAATAGTTAAAGTCCTTTACAACATATATTAGTAAAATGCAACATGTCAGACTTTCATGTTTTAATACAGTGTATTTCTTTTCTCCTTTTTCTGTAGGTCTACGACTTCCCCCCATCTGTCAGTAAAGACGTCCCCGATGCTCAGCCAATCAGAGAGGAGACCTACGATGTACCACCGCACTTTGCCAAACTCAAGCCCCAAGTCCCTGTCCCTCCGGGCCAGTATCTGCACAACAACCTCGAAGATGACGACGAGCCACCCATTCCAGAGGACGTGTACGACGTTCCACCCCCAATCCTAACTGACAAGCACTATCATGGAGACAGGAGCGGGGTCAGCCAGGCCCCCCAGGAGATCTATGACATCCCGGCCAGCCTGCGGACCGGAGGTCACCCCACCCAGGATGTGTATGACTTCCCCCGGGAACGAGAGGAGCGAGGAGGAGAGAGGGGAGAGCAATACATCTATGATGTCCCGCCACAGGTAGGAGAGTTAAAGACGCAGTCCCACATTTTGGGAAAAGATTTATTTGCATTGAAACCAAGATTCAGATGTGAAGATCAATATCAGTCTCATCTCTGTGCATCCAGTGTAGTTTTAGTCAGATCATTTCAGTCTAGTTTTTTTCTAAGGCTGCAGCCAACACCATCTTTGTTGTGTACATTTACCAGGGTTACAGATGTTGTTCTTGTCTATCCTGACGTTAGCCAGTGGTGTGTGGTGACTTTTACTGATAGGAAAGCAACCAACTAACAAAGCAATTTAACATTAAATGACACTGACACACTCCAGTGGCAGTCCTGTGTTTTCCTGCTTCAGTATCCTGTCTGACTTCTCAAACTTCAGATCTTACACAGAACTCCACACCTCAATTAACAAAAACGAAAGGATGTTAACATAATAACTAAAGGCCACAATGTGCAAATGTCCAAAAAGTTCTGCCCTAGCCTTTGACAACAAGACACAGCCATGTCACGAAAATGACCAAAAAAATAGATGCAATGGCATCAGACAGCAGCTTACTGCAGCCACAAGAGGGCAGTAAATTACAAGATGATGTGTTCTGTACTGTCTGGGTTCATTCAGAGATGAACAGGGGTTTACTGCTGACATGATAATGTGCTCAGGTCGAGTCGGTGAGGGCTGAAACTTGGTTGAGATTGCACAGTGAGCCCAGTCCACCAACGCAGCGGCCCAACCAGAATTTATCCCAGAATTCCTGATGGCCAGTCCAACTATGTCCTGCCTTAACACTGATAGTCTCTACATTATTTCAGTGGTGCTATGTGTTTTCCAGGTTGTGCGTGATGCCCAGTCCACCAGTGAGGAGCTGACCATGTCTTTCAAGCGGCTGTCTGCCTCAAGTACAGGAAGCACACGGAGCAACCACTCTGCTTCATCCTTAGACATGGTCCCTGTCCGTGACACCCCCTCTTCTTCCGCACTTCCTGCATCTGGCTCCATGTCTGGGAAACCCCTCATCTTGGACCTGGAGCAGGCCATGGAGCGTCTGTCTCGCCTCCAGCAAGCCGTCGAGTCCAGTGTTTCGCTCATGATGTCCTTCATCACAGGTAACTGGAGAAGCCCTGCTCACCTGGAAGGGAACCTCCCGGCCATTCATCAGGCCGCTGACCGGGTGCGAACCACTGTCCGAGACTTCCTAGAATTTGCACGGGGGGCTGTGGCAAACGCCACCCAGGCCACGGACCGCTCTCTGCAGGCTAAACTGGGACGTCAGGTGGGGAAGATGGAGGAGGTCTTCCAGAGTTTGGTTCGACACAGTCAGAGCTTAGATGCCATTTCCTGGTCACACGCGGCTCTCATAGCGCCGCCGCCAGGAGGGGATGACTTAGACCGACTTATCATGACGGCAAGAGGGATCCCTGATGATGCCAAGCAGCTCGCCTCCTTTCTCCACGGTAACGCCTCACTTCTCTTCAAACGGACCAACCGGCAGCAGCAGCAGCTGCCGCTTCCTCCTATCCCGGGGGAGATCAGCGGTCACATGACAGGATCGGGAAGTGGGAGCTATCAGGGAGGGGAGAAGGTGAACATTCAGTCACGGCCCCTCCCCTCTCCACCAAAGTTTACAGCTGCAGAGGAAGAGGAAGGCGTGGACAGGCCGTATGAGACCACAGAGGAAGGCTGGATGGAGGACTACGACTACGTACATCTACAGGTACACACACTCATACACACTGTGTTACTTTTTATTTATTATGAGGACATTTAATCTGCTGACATATTAAACTGTGTTGCTGTATTTAACGTTATGATCATATAATTTCACTCATGTCAAGGTTTAAACCATTTATTGCAACATGAAACACATTTAATCTGAGCAGCGTGTCTCTGCTTACATGATGCTCTGCAACACATCTGAGGAAGCCTGACTCAAACTGTCCCTGAGCTCCCAAACCCATACATAAAGGTTATACTATACATAACTCAAACATAATCTCTGAGTAAACATGAACGGGAATGAAACCTGGAGTATGCAGAATGAAGGTGTGAATACATGGACTGCATGGTTACAGGTGTCAGGTTGTGGTCACACTGATTTTGTTCTAATCATTCCGACACTACAAACCCATGCACACAGGTCACTGAACGAGACTGTGCATTCAAGCAGTAAATTACTTCATTTGTCTCTTAGTTTTTATATTGGATGAAGATCATAGAACAGTTTCTCATAACTTTATAGAATGTGGACATTTTGGACAAGTGAGGACATTTTGCCTGGTCCTCACTTTCTGACACATCTCCAGAGGGCTGTTTGAGGGTTCAGACCTGGTTTTAGGGTTCTGGTTACAGTCAGGTTTAGGTTAGCATTAGGGTTGGGGTTAGACATTTAGTTGTGATGTAAGTGTGTGACCACTCCAGATGTGAGGCTGTAGTCATGGTCCTCACACAGCATCTCTGTGATAAGAAAAGCTAAAGCTAAGATTACGTGTAACTTTACTGATGGGAAATTCAGTTTGACACAGCAACTCAAAAAATGCAATGACATCAGAGAAAGATATTTCAATAAATACCTGTACATCAGAAATAAACTGTATATGTGAGGAGAGACGGTTCAGTCCCAGCAGCTGGTTCTGCAGTTCCTGTTTGTCACCATTAGAGGGTGACAGAGGCTGTGTGTTACGTGTTGAGCCACAGAGAGACGTGTTTTAAATCAACAGTGGAAGGACATACACAGGTTGTGTAACTGTTGCGTGTGTGTGTTGGTCTGTCAGGGAAAAGAAGAGTTTGAGAAGAACCAAAGACAGCTGCTGGAGAAAGGCAACATCATCCGACACAACAAGACGCAACTGGAACAGCAACAGGTACCTGTCGGTGTGTGTGAGAGTGTTTCTGTGTGTGTGTCTGTGTGTTACAGTGAATGTAGATGACAGTGTGCATGGGTGGTCATTTAAGCCATTATCACAAGCTGCTTTAATGAGTGCCTGGCCGCTGTGGGGCAGACAGACATATTCCACAACAAGATGACACACACACAACTGTGCCAACTCAGTGCCAAAACTATGAGCTAAAAGAGGCTAAAAAAGACCTGCAGGCATTGGTAATGGTTCTTCATGAACAACCCCTTTCAGGCTACACATGCTCACAAATCATTAGAAACAATTTGAATTATTCAAAATATTGCTCCAACATAAGTTACATAGTTGATAAATTGTGTTTCATTGTGTGTAGTATCTGTATACTTGGATAGCTACATTGGCTAATGTAGCTATCCAAGTATTATCGTTTAGTATTAACTCTCTCTTTCTTACTCTTCTCCTTCCAGATTAAACAGTTTGAGCGGCTAGAGCAGGAAGTCAGCCGGCCAATCAACAACGACATGACGGGCTGGGTCCCGTCCCCCCATCACCCTCTGGCCAACCAGCTGGCCCAGAATGGCTCCGGAGGCCCCTCTTCCTCCAAGCTGTGCCACGGCGACCGGCAGCTCCTCCTCTTCTACCAGGAGCAGTGCGAGCAGAACGTTACCACGGTGACCAATGCGATCGATGCCTTCTTCACCGCTGTCAACTCCAACCAGCCGCCCAAGATCTTTGTGGCGCACAGCAAGTTCGTCATCCTCAGCGCGCACAAGCTGGTGTTCATCGGCGACACGTTGTCGCGTCAGGCCAAGTCCCCTGAGGTGAGGGCACGGGTGGCCCAGAGCAGCAACACCCTCTGTGAAAAACTCAAAGACATTGTGATCAGTACGAAGACGGCGGCGCTTCAGTATCCTTCCCCCGGTGCAGCCAGAGAGATGACTGAGAGGGTGAGGGAGCTGGCGGGGTACACGCAGCAGTTCAGGATGGTCCTGGGGCAGCTGCTGGTGATGTAGGGATTGAAGGGAGGAGGAGGAAGAACAATAGAAACAGTGACACAAACTGAGATGTCCCCATGAACATGGGGCAGCAAATCCCCCCTCTAACACGGGGTGGACAACCCTGTACACCCCTGCAAAACGGGGTAAGAGGACCTGGAGCCCCCTG
Source organism: Toxotes lorentzi (assembly GCA_037833715.1). Classification (NCBI taxonomy): domain Eukaryota; kingdom Metazoa; phylum Chordata; class Actinopteri; family Toxotidae; genus Toxotes; species Toxotes lorentzi. Next base: position 930,082 of record JBBMJY010000021.1, read on the forward strand.
GAGCACAAAGTGCTGCAGGAAACCCTGTACACCCTTCCAGTGTGAGGTTGGAGACCCTGTGTACCTCGACAGGGTGAGGCTTTCCATTCCTTACGCTTCTGACATGTAGCATGGGAAACCATGTATGGATCCCCTGGTTCCTGGGGGTCTGAGACCCTGCCTGGGACCCTGTCTGGGACCGAGGACGCCAACCTCATATCCATCCTCTGCTCCCTCCCTACCTCGCCTTTCACTGGGACCATTCCTCTCTCATCCCTCCTTCCACTGCGCGCTTTTTAATTCTAGACAAACTCAAAGGAACATTTTATCATCAGTGGGCTGGGCCAATGGTTGTAAAATAATCATTGTAAATATTTAAGTTACCTATTTAGTCTGAAAACCGTAAAGAAAAAAGACTAAAGAACTTCCAGTATATAAATATAAATATATGGCTCTTTTTTTTTTTTTTGTTGGAAGAAAAGATGAAAACATCAGTGTAGTTTTTAGACAATATCAATAATTGTTATTATTATTGCTATACCGTATAATTATGGCTCTGATTCTTGATCCTTGTATCATTATTGTTATGGATGTGTAAATTCCAGATGATATGTATGACTGTGTTGTAGTACGTTTATGCTCTTCGCCCATACCTGACAAAGGCCCACCTTCCGAGAAAACACTGGAGCACTCGCCCGTCTTTAACCTTCACCTGATGGCAGACTGAGCAGAACGTCGCCACCTGCGGCTCCATAAAGTGTCCAGTTCAGGCAACGCCGCTGCCATAAGTCGTCCACGCAACAGTCCAGTTACTGAAGAAGATCTCAGTGCCATCTCAGCCGCTTTTTTTTTTTTTTTTGGGAAAAATATATGTACGTCATTTTGTAAGAGGCATGTATTAGAGAAAGGAGTGTAAAGGGTTAAAGACAACAAATGAAATTAAACCTGCTTTTCTTCTTTTCTCTGACACTTTGATACGGTGTTGTTTGTTTAGGGCAGGTTTTTGGGGGGGGTGGGGGGTTTCAGAACATTTGCATGAGCTAATTTCTGAACCTAATGCCACAGAGGATACCAAGGAACCAAAGGCTCAGTGCTGAGCAGACACATCAGTCTACTGAACTGAAAGAGCACAGTAAAACCGTGGGATTAAAACATATGACCCCAAATTATTTTGTTGTGAATTCAGACTGAAACTGAAACATATGGGTGGTCCCCTACAGTGGACGTTCACCTTAAAGAAGGACATAAACTGATGGATTCAAACAGAATTACAGGAAAATTGCAGTTTATTATAAACTGGGTTTCATTTTTTGGTCACAACTCGAAACAAACCATCTGGTTATTTTCTTTGGAAGAGAAAACGAAGAGCAAAATAACAAAATAAAATAATCAACTGTCCACTATAAATGTCCATCTGCATTTCACAGGAAGATCCCAGCTCATATTAGAGCTGTGACACCTGATACAGCACACAGGCCGCTTTAGGTTAGAGTTAGTCAACAGAATATCTAAAACACATCTGGTTTAGATATTCTCACATCTAAAACACATTTGACCTAAAACTAACTACTGCTGACATGATGGGGAAAGTAGGTTGTGCTGATTTCAGTGGGAAGACTTTCTGAGACACTTAAAGTTGGATGAATCTGTTTTTGGGGCAGTTCTTATGCAATCTTAGAAGAAGAAAAGTCGGCACTTTGGTTTCTACTCCCTAGTGGCCTCTAGAGGGCAGTAATAACCAAAGAAGGGAAAGTCTGAGATTTCAGATGTAGAGACTGTGTTTCCACTGGAGGAAATTCCAAGTAGTGAGTTTGATCTCAGTGGCATTTCTTGGAACCTGTGCAGGCTGGAGGACTTCAGACGTGACCCCTCTCCTGGACTGGAACGTGACTAACGTCTGTCATTTCGAGAATGTGTGCAATGTCTTCTGTGTGGAGCAGGATCGTGTTCCTCCCCTGCTGAAGGGCCACAAATCACTTCGGTTCACTTTATTTCAGGCAGGTAGTATTGCATCAAAAAAGGAAGGGGAACAACAAGTAAAGACACTGTTACTGCTGTGAACTCTCTGAAACACAACCGCCAGATTGAAACTAAAGCAAGGAACTTTGTCAACTCATGTCATCAGCTACACTGAGTGCATTTACAATATGTGTACATTGGCGTTCAGCTCCCTGTCTGCATGATTCTGATATCAATCAGGTTTCTGATTGATCACGTGTGACTTGATTCCTTATCAACGTCTCAGGCATTCGTTTCTGAGCTAACCTGAGTTACTGTTACTGGAGGGGGATGAACCCAGTTTGGTATCTGAAACCAGGATGTTACTCAAGGGCCTTCCAAAAACCTGATCCTAACCCGAGTAAACACATTTGTTCACTCAAACTTACAGGACAGGTCTAAGAGGTTTGAAGTCTTATCACAATGCAACACTCACATTATGAATGCTGAAGGAGTTCTTTGTCACTGTACTTGTTCTACTTGTCCATACTGACTGTGAGGTAGCTACATCATAATGTGAGCACACTGTAAAGGACAAAATGCACAAAAGGACTAATGCAGTGGGACTGTGATTCACTCTCAGCTCAGTCAGCTCAGTAACACACATACAGCCATAGACACACAGTCAGAGCTTTATTAAGACAGACAGGAAAATCTGAAACTATTCTTTAATATACTCAGATATGAATGTCCACTACTGCAATTTGAATGCATAGAGTTTTCATTTTGCGGCTACAAAAACTCATAAAAAGAAATGATTATACTCGGACATGTTGAAATTAAGATCAAATATTCATTTCAAAATGTGATGTGATTATTTTTATCAAAGTATTTTTCCAGTCAAATCATTGGTCTGCTCAGCTGTCATGGCGGCTGCTACCAGGGGATTGTGTTTCCCTCCCAGTCTACAAGCATCCCGCTATCTTTATTGCTGAGTGATGACATCACATTGAGCATGCCCAGTGCGCTCTCCATTGTGGTCAAAGGAGCCTGGGGGAGACAGCAAACACAAGAAAGAGGGAAGTCAATAACAATAAAAGGCATTATTCGTTTTTCTCTCTTACTCAAAACTCGTTTCTAAAAATGTAAAGATTTTACATACGATTGGACACGGTTGTCTTTGATTGTCAACTGTTAACAAAAGTCTTAATAATATTTGCTTAAATGTGGATGTATATGGAGTTAATCACTGATTAGCACAGTAAGCACTACACATGCCTGCGTTCAGTTGGTGATTCAGATACTTGTACATGTGTAGATATTGCAAAGGAAGAGGGACCCACTGAGATGGGTGCAGTAACACAGTCTGTTCATCACCAGACATTGGGTCACCTGTGTGAACTGTTTGCATTAACTATCAAGGCTTCATTTCCTTCCACTGCTGCAGGAAAGATGAGAGTGAACCAATTTCTTCATCCCTGAAAAAGATTGTTTCTATGTAGTTTATGTGATTTTTGATGATGATCTTCTAACTTTCTCTCTGACTGATCATTTCACCGGTAAATATATCTGAGATCACAGCACAGCCCTTGTCTTTAACTTGTGTGTGTGTGGTGGTTCTGTCAGATGACGTCTTGGTTAGAAAATCAGGATTTTAGCAGCAGCAGAGCAGCAGCTTGGAAAAGTGACTGCTGGTTAACATGGAT
>JBBMJY010000021.1:983789-1014754 GCA_037833715.1 Toxotes lorentzi
GCTTGCTCTGGGGTCAGGCTCTGGGTCTCTGTGAAGCGCTTTGAGACAATTTTGATTGTGGAAGGAGCTATATAAATTGAAATTTGACAGTAGCTGCAGTCAGTGAAATGTGTCTACACAGTGCTGAACAGTGCTCGTAGCTGTCAAATAAAAGACTGTGAATAAGAAATCTGAGAGGAAAAGGAAGAAGGTGTCAAATACACAACCTCGTTTGGGGAGGGGGGAGAAGGGGGGGCAACAGTGACACAGATACACAGGGAGTTAACTCAGTGGCCACACTGAAGATATCAAATTCAAGTCAAACTGCAATCCAGCTCTGTGTAGGCTCACAGGTGTGGTCACTTGGCAGGTGCAGCACATTTTTTAGGGAGGGGGATGGCGGAGGAGGAACAGCGGTGAGGGGGAAGAGGGAACATTAAAAGAATTCGAGGAGAGGAGAGGCAGATAAAAACAGAGGTGACAGGGGAGGCAGAGGGAGAGAGAAAGAGAAAAAAAGAGCCACAGGTTCCAGGCAGCTGGTGTAATTACAGAGCGGCAAACACACAGAGAGAAGAAAGGGAAAGAAAAAACAAAAAGTTGGAGAAGTTGTAGTGCTGATCTCCACCTCTTCCCTGCCTCTGTTCAGCCCTCAGCACCTGTCTGCCAGCTGGACAAGCTTCGCCCCCCCGAAGTTTCCCACTTCACCTGGGCAAGTTTGCTCGGTCCTATCGTTTTATTGTGACCTTGGTGGCCACGTTCTCAGAGGCACGCATCGGCCTCTTCACTACAAACGGCTTTCGTTTTCACTTTGAGTCACAGCATCAAGGGCAGACGTCACTTTTACTTCACCTTGCCGTTGTGATCAACTCGCAGAGACTTGAAGTTTTCCTGAGATAAGTCAAATGACACATAGCACCAACACGGAGGTTTCAAGCATGTGCTGCTCTGTAGTGGCCACAGTGTGGTTTAAAGCTGCTGTGTGTATGATGTGACTCGCTCTGAATCAGAAAAGAAAGTGTGATGAGGGCTGAAAGAAACACAGACCCAACTGATTTCAGGCAGGACTGTCCACCAGAACACTGTGAAAGTATTACACAGGACACATGTCTCTGACAAAGCACGTTAGCAGTACACAGACATATTTTGCAGGCGACAGGGTTTCCACAGTGTGATCCAGGACCCAGTTCAACTTTCTTCCTAATGCCACTAATTGTTGCTCCAGGCAGAGACTAACACACGCATGACAGCAGGATGCTATACATTGTGCAGCAGACCTAAACAATCCTATATGTTGCATATCCAGATAATACACACCAGTAGAAGGTGTAGCCAGGCCATGTAACAGCATCAACTGTGATGACAACAGCAGTTAAAGTTGAGGTTATTTTAGTAGACAGAAATGACCTTTAGCTTCAGTGTTCTAAACACACAAAAGACTGAAGAGAGGAGCCACACAAAGCTGATATGCCTCTGTGAGTCTTTATGGGTGCTGTGGAGCTGTTACCTGAGGGGATCACTGGAGAGCCACACTACTACTGCTGGACAACAGGAGGGTGGATTCACAATGACAAGGGGAAAATCCCTCTCTCCTTGCAGAGGAAGACTTTCACAGAGAGCTGTGAGTAGCCTGGAGCTGAAGCAAGAGTTCAAATGGCGGGGGAAGTCTTCAGCAGCAAGTGACAGGGAGGAGTTGCACTCTACAGGGATGTGGTAGAGGATTTTACACAGGAATCATATGCAGTATATTGACAGTAGCTGCCAGTGTCTGATATGATGAGGTTAGCTGATACACTGTCTCGCAGGCCTGGTAACAGACTGTCATGGCGATGAAACATGAACATGAACCAGCTGAGCTGCGAGAGGTCACATATAAAACTTGTCAACCTCCACAGTCCAGGTCTGACTATACAGCTAACACACCTCCTTAGCTTTTAAAGATGAGCAGGTTTATTCATGATCTTTCTGTGTCTTTCGTTCTCTTACATCTCTCACTCATCATCCTGACATTTATTCCTTCCCTATCTGTAGTTTGTGTGGTCATCCCTGTTTAACTAAGTGTGGGCACACTGAGCGAGAACAGTGGTGGCTCTGTTAAAAGACCCTGCAGACAGGGGCCGGTGTGGACCTCCTCTCCAGCTCTGTGGATGAAGTGCGCCCCTCACAGCTGCAACAAGGAAGTCACCTAGAAAAACAGACAACTGCACTGCACTGCACTGATGCTGAAATTACAATCTAAAATAATATAAATATATAAATTAAAAGCGTACTGTATTATAAGCTCGTATAGACTGAGAAATGTGAAAGTAAAAAAGTAAGAAATGTGGTAAATACGTTTTTAAAAAGTCTCTGCTAATGGACTGAAACGATAAGAAAGAGCAGCGTCGGGTTTAGTAGATCCTTGTCTTTTCTAATTCGCTTCAGTAAAGATCTGTTTTAAGTTATAACCTTCGACCAGGTGATAATGACACTAATCGTAAAACTCATTACACCGCGATGACCTTGTTGCGCCAGTAGATGACAGTATTACTCCATCAACACTCAGCTCACTCAGGGATGTGTGTTAGGTTTAAAGGCTTTATACCCTTTAATATTAGCATGGCGGCTCGTTGGTCTAGGGGTATGATTCTCGCTTTGGGTGCGAGAGGTCCCGGGTTCAAATCCCGGACGAGCCCGTTCTTCGCTGTTTTTTTTTGGGGGGGGGGGGGGTTGTCGTCTATTCCATGATTTGTTTTCCGGCCAACATTCACACTGTGTAAATCAACGTTCTCAGAGGCTTTCTTTTTGTTTATTGCATTCACTCTTCATTATCCAGTGTGTCCATGAGATTAATTACGGCTGCATTCCATTTAGGTGTGCCGGTTCAGGTGCATGCTGCTTTACAGCCATGGTTTGTAATCATTCATCTTATTAGTTCCATCTGCGTTTTTCCTGCTGTGAGGCCTACTCCTACAAAAACCTTTACCACAGACTGGTATCCAAATACTACAGATACTTCTACTAGATCTCACTCTACTGTGATTACTGCTGATTAGAGCTCAGTTAAGTCATGTACTGATTTGTAAAGGAAACTTCACCTCAAAGCAAACACAGACACAACATTCCTTAAAATAGAACCTTTATTATATAAAAATGCTTTTGATACAAAAATTGTCACAAGTGTAAATTACACAAAGCATTTCTAGCTGAGACAACAAATAGAGGGTTTTCAGGAGTTTTACTGACACAGTGGTTTGGGGCGGGGCCCACAGCCCTTAAATAAAGACGAGCTGTGCCGATCAGGGTTCCCACTGACACACACACAGATGCTACTTCAGCTTTGTTAACTGGAAATCCATCACCACACGTCAGCTGTACTGTCACCTGACAGGAGATGGATTTATCAGGCAACAAGCAACAAGCACACAAAAAATTCCAAAAGTGCTGGTATAGTTTTCAAATCAGGAAACTACACGACGGCCAAAACGTTGACTGTTCTGTAAAAGACTCATTCATTCGTGGCTACGTTCACCTCTGCTTGGTGCTTGGAAGATTGGAACACACTAACAGTCAACAGTTAACCTTCTGCCTTTTACATTTTGCTCACTATTCAACTGTAAGATGTTCCTGTGAGCACACACACGCCAGCAGTTGTTCTTGAAGATGATGTGGCTGTTTCCTCTAGAACTCTCCTTTTCTCAACATGGCCCATGGTTGATTTGCACAGTGTTCCACAATCCAGGTGAACTTCCTTTTCATGGGTAATTACAACATCATGCCCTTTTCTATATGTAAGTGCATTAAATGTCTTCCCACTTTTAGTTGCTGGGTCCTGGTTTAAGTGCTGGCGTTAGCAGGCTGAACATAACCACACCCGAAGCCCAAAGCTCCACCACGACAGTACATGGCGCACAGGTGGGACCATAACTAGGAAAACACACTGCCGCACTGCTACATGTACTGAAAAATAAGACCTAAAGCATCCATAGGCCCCATATTCTTAAAGCCTTAAGTGGTGCTGGGACCGAAAATGTAAAGTTTGTCCCAAGAGGTGATGTTGTAAAGATTAGCTTAACACTACAACCACTTGGAGTTAGTTGATTATATGTACAGAGACTATTATACTGTCAAGTCATTCTGGTCCCAGCCTATACATTTTATTGCAGCTGTAGTGCTTTGAGTTTTTCCAAGAGAAAAATCAAATAAATGTTGCAGTACAAAGCAGAGTGACTATCCAGAACATGTCACACAAATGTCCCGTGGTTGTTCTGTGGTGGGAGGGTTCCTTGCAGGACCCTTGACGTGGGAAAGCTTTCAGACTCCACAGCAGTCACAGCAGGATTCACTACTCAGGTCCACTGTACAGGAGGTGAGGAACTGCACAACTGGAGGACGACAGAGTCTAAAACATCTTCTCTCATCCATGTTACGCAGTGATTGGCCGGGTGTGCGGAGGCGTGAAAGCAGGCGGGGTTTGAACTTCTCGCCTCGTACAATTCGTCGTGTCGACACCACAAAAACACACTAAAGACACAAGAGTTCTCGGAGAAAGACTGGGGGGGGGGGGGGTACTTAAACCTTCGATGGATCTCTGGAACCACTCGAGTCAAACGTCTCAGCTGGAACTCTCTCTCAACCTGTTGCTTTTCTGTTTCCAAAAAGACTCCTTCAAACCAAACATGGTGACCCACGTAAAAAACATACACAACAATCTACACACAAACAGAAAATACAAATAACAGAAGTCGCTATAAGAATAATTTGTTATTAAATGTAAAATAGCTTCATGATCTACAGTCTGTATGAAAGTGGTAATTTGGGGGCTTTCTGTGTAATTACATGTCATAGTAACTGATATGGTATGGACACAATAGCAGCAAACGTACTTTTGGTAAACGGGATGATGAGAGTAAAGAAAAGGTTCAGATTCACAATGAAAGCGTCCACTTGTCACAACTCAATCACTGACTTCATTACACATATGTACAATAGCTTTACATGTCGATATTCATTTGGTATGTTGTGATTTCACGGGATGAAGAAGGGGACTGTCGGCAGGTTTGTCTTTGTGTCTTTGTTGACCAGAGGGAGCTCACTGCTCGCTGCTTCGCTTTCAGGAAGGCTCCGTGTTCAACTGCAGAGAATTCCCAATTAGAAATGTGAGGGACACGGTTCAGGAGAGTTCACACTTTGATCTTGGCCCTGTCCCATCCATCCACTCATTCGCCCATAACTCAAACACATTCACTCAGTCATCGTCTATGAGCGAAACATTCACATTTGTGTCTCATGCACACAGCTGTCCAATCATTCTCCCGTCTCTCAGTCACTCATGCACTCGTCCACTCCTCCCTCTGTCCCTGTGTTAGCTGTGGAGCGGTGGATCAGCCAGCGTGAATAAAATAGTAAAATAATTCCTCTCTGATCTATTTTTGTTCATATTATTTTAACACTATATACAGTCCTGCCACTGGTCTGCCAACAAGGACGCTGTGAGGAAGGAGGAGACAAATGGCAGGAAGCTAGGAGGAGGGAGGAGGGGACATGCCTCCCATGCCATGGCTTCAGTCTTAATGAATAACTTGTGGCACTGGACTGGTTTTCACACAACACCAGTACCTACTGGTGACTTTCTCAGTCAGTGGGTTTTGTGGGAGGCTCATAATTGGACATATTTGAAACTGGGTGGTCAAGCTGTGTCCCAGCAAGGCAAGGTTTCTTCTCCTGGTGGAATGAAAATGAAAGAGGGAGCTTCTGGCCGTGCGCACTCATCATCTCCTTTTTTTTTGTCCCGCAGAAAGAGACTCAAACCTTCGACCTGCCACGAGGGAGCGAATGTTATAGCGGGACACGTGGAAGACAGAAATAGAACTGATCAGATGATGGTCACCCTGAAAGCTGCAGGATGACTGGAATGATGAAATGACCAATGCGGGACATAGGAGCCTCGAACAAGGCACTTGAGCCGAACCAGCTGATATAAAGCAGTGTGTGTGAGCCGGTCACGGCTGGAAGTTGGCACGTGAGTTCTTTCCCTGGTAGCCTGGGCCAGTAGAGGCCAGTTCTAGGTGAGGCGCGCATGCTTTGTCCTTTCCTTCTTCACAGGGCTCTCGGGCTGTTGGAGGGTCATGAGGAGTCGGTGCAGGGCGAGGGAGGAGGGGGGCACAGGTGGAAGTAGGAGCGCTCGGTGGAAGGGGACGGGGGGCAGCTCTCCTCTGCCGACAGGTACTGGGAGCGTGGGGTGGGGGGCGGAGGGTAGGGGTCCGAGTCCGAGTTAAGGTCCATGTAGTACTTGTTGTGCTTGCCATGGCTGCCGTGGCCCGCGGCCTTCCAGCGGCCCGCTGACGACGCCAGCCCAGCCGGCAGGTGGTGTGGAGTGTAGTCGCTGTCGCACACATCGGTGCTACAGGGCGTGGTGGGTGGGGCAGCGCCACGGACTGGGTGGTAGGGTCTGATGGGAAGGAGACAGAGTTAGTTTAGTTCAGGTTCACTATTTTTATCCATTAACTTGACAAAGATAATTACACTGAAACATCGTTTGCTTCCCCTCAACAGCTTCTGTTCGAGCTCTTCATTGTCCCTGAATGGAAGCCCAGTGGTATGCCTATGACCGACCTATGACCGACCTGACCCTTGATGGAGCTGCATCTCTGTCAAACATTTGGTTTGTCAGACGTTGGGTGGTGTGAGTGTGTGTTACCTGTAAGATCTGGTGGTGGATGGACTGTTAGAGGAGTAGAAGATCTCTGTGTTGTAGAGAGAGCGGTCGGTAGCTGGGGACGGAGGAGGGTTCAGGATCTACAGACAAAACATCTGTGTGTTATTCGAGTGTGGAGAGACAACAGCAAACAGTGTGTGTGCAGATAGTGTGAGTGTGTGCGTGTGTGTGTGTGCAGATAGTGTGTGTGGACCTGAGGGTAAAAGGTTCCCTTGGTAGATGATGAGCTGCTGGATGAGGCTCCAGTCACATGGTTCCTGTCATAGAGAGGAGCTCCACTGCTGCTGCTGCCCATCAGGCTGACTGAGCTCATCATGGACTTCCCACAGGAAATACCTGCACACAGAAATTCACGTTACTACACCACAACATATGAGGACGTACGCTGTAAGTATAGCACCACTGCAACAGTGTGTCTGATCCTCCGACCTTGGAAGGTGCCGTGCTGGGAGCTGCTGGGGGCGATGGAGTTGAGGGGCACGTGGGGCGTGCCGCTGATGTACTCATGAGGAAAAGTCCCGCTGGGGCCCTTGTAGCGTCGACACACCACGCGCTGGCAGACAAAATAAGCTCCCCCGATCACAAAGACGAGCAGGATGATGGCAATGACTGGACCGATGGTGTTGGGGCCAGTGTTGGGGATGCCACTGGAGGGAGGAGACATGTACTCTACACACGGGAAAAAAAACGTTTAGGGTCAAAAGAGTACTTAACAACAAACAATACACACACACATAGGATATATGGTGTATGAGTAGTTCAGTGTTTTTACCACAGGCAAGCTCATCAGATCCGTCAGGACAGTCTGAGTAATTGTCACACTGTTGTTTCTTTGTGATACACTGGTTGTCACCACAGCGGAACTGGTTAGGAGGGCAGATAGCTGGAGCACAGGAGGAAACAGACACACACACACACAAAGATGGAGACCCTCGTCAGTGTCTTACTCATGATAATGTCTCATGTCTGAGGAAAAGACCACCTGGTATTCTGCACACTGAGTAAATGTACAGTTCTGTAAAATCAGCCTGTTCTGGGCCTTTTACCCAGCAGACAATTCTGACCCCTCAAAGCAGCAAACCCGGGTGTTACTGAGAACATTAACCCTGAAACTGCAACAGCTGACTATTTACACCTTTTTACTACTCTGACATGTTGAAATGTCAGAGTACACTGTTTCAGTGTGTTCCAGTGAAAACCTACTTTCACAGTCCTGCTCATCAGAGTTATCTGCGCAGTCAGGTTCACCGTTGCAGCGCCTCTGAGCATCGATGCAGCCTCCTTTATCACACTGGAACTGGGAGGCTGAGCAGACTGGGCAGTTCTCCTCATCGCTGCCGTCTTCACATTCAGAGAAGCCATCGCAACGCCAGGCCATAGGAATACAGTCGATCTCCCCCGTGGAGCAGGTGAACTGCTCCGTGGAGCAGGTGGGAGGCTCTGAGAGACACAGAGGAGGCAACAAACGTTCACAGTGTGGTGAAGAGGGACGAGGAGTGAGGAGCAGTGAGACACGTAGCATTAAATGTACATGAGAGGACTGAACAGTGAATGAACCCAGGTGAAGGAGGCGGGTCAATACGCAGCCAAAAGTGAATACGTCTCTCCCCGTTCCTCAGAGAACAGAACAGGAAGCAGATTTTGGTGTGACGTCACCATGAACCTAATTATAACCATGTAGATTGATGTTTACCTCCACAGCGCAGAAGGTCCTGCAGTAACACCAGGTGCATGGGACAGGAGCAGCGAGGTGTACCATCACCCTTGGCAATGCAGATATGAGAACAGCCCCCATTGTCACAGGAACAAGGGTGGGATGCTGGAGAAGAAACCAGTCATTAGAGACACATGCTTTCCTGCCAAACCGCTACCCCAAAAAATCCCTATTAATACAGCCTACTGCAGTGAGCTACTCAGTATAGGTGTACGAGAGGCAGAGGTCCATACCAAACTCCTGTGGGTCCATCTCTTCCACAGCATGGATGGAGGTCAGGTATGATATCCGTCCCTGTATGCGTGTGCGTCCGTCCCCAGTCAGTTTGTCCACCCTCTCTATCATCTGCTGCTGCCGGTCAATCCAGTACAGATGATCTCCCAGAACTGTCAGCCCCATTGGCTGGAGAATGTTTGAATCCTGGAGGACGATGCGATTGGCTCCTGCAGGAGATGGAATGATAATCGCAAGAATATGAAATAATTCTATCCTGATCAGTTCTGGATTTCTGAAGCTGATACTGATCACAACGTTTGACAATGATTCATTATGGAAGATGTGAAGATCAGACGAGAGGGATACCAGAGAAGAAACGAGTGTAAAACGAGTGTAAAACGCTCATTTTACAGTTAATATTTGATCCATTCATCTGATTTCTCTAAACACAGAATGAGGGTTTGTTAAAACATGCTGCTCTCGTGACTTGTGATTGTGGATGTGTATGAACTCTGATCATGTCCAGTGCTTTATGTGTAGGATTATGTGCAGAAGGTGGTAACACTTGTTTCTTGTGCATGTTTAACCTCTTGCTGCTGCAGGAGTTGTTGTGTTGTGTTGAAAATGTTACAGGTCCGATATAATTTGTTTTTTTGTTTTTTTTCATTCTTTCTGTTTATGGTAACTCACCTGTCAGGTCACTGCTCTCAATGCGTTTGAGGTCGGCGTCGACCCAGAACAGTTTTCCCAGTTTATTGTCCAGAGCCAGAGCGACTGGTCTGATCAGCCCAGTGGTGAACAGAGATTCTCTCTCAGTCCCATCCAGACTGGCTCCTTCGATCTTAGCCGAGCGCTCCTGCACCGTGGTGAAATACATGTACCTGGAGGGGGGGGGGGCACAGACAAGTTCATATATCATACATTGCAATTGCCTATTCTGACTGCGTCTTTGGGATACCCAAGTAAGTTCAGTTGTAATTATTTACTGGATGTCATTCATTTCCTTCAACACGTGCATCATACTTAAACACTTTGTGAAAGAACCAAAATAAAAGACGAGCTCACCCTTTTTCAGCGTTGACCACAATGGCCCGGGGCTTGTCGGTGTCGTCCTTCAGGACCACACCCACGGTGTGGCCGTCCATCCTCTGTACATTGATGGTGTTGGTCGTTTCACAGGTCCAGTAAATGTGGCGGCTGTAGGGGTCCAGGCTCAGGTCATGAAGCTGGTTGTCCACCGGCTGAATGGTGCTGCTCACTATCATGGACTGGAGGCAAACACCGTACAGTCCTTAAGTCAACATCACTCACCTCATGTGAAGCTTTACAAGCTGCTCTCTTCTTCTACAGCAGATCTGTCGATCTGAATCGAGCTACAATATTTATCTTTCCATGAAGCTGGATCAACTCTGCTGCAAAGTCTTTCCCATTTATTTGTTTGCTTATTTCTATAAATACACCAGATTCCCAAAAATAGAGAAAAAAAAGAATATTCACAGAGTTTTCCCTCAATTTCATGTAAAAGCTGGAGTGACACACACTGAGCCTTAGAAGGGCTGTTAACTCTCCTAATGTTAGCTTACTGTAATTAGGAGCCTCCATCTGTTCATTAGGTTTTTTGAGGACACTACAATTACTACTGATCAAACTACAGCTGTGTCCTAATTTACTGGTTTCCTCCACATCGCTACAGGTTTACAAGGATGTCCCACTGCAAAGTGAGGCTGTCCCACCGCATTACTTTCTCTTGTCCAGATCTGAAGGACACAACCTTCAACAAACCTACAGATCCTGATGGGGAAAAAAACAACTACTTTGTGTTCGAATGAGTGCTCTGGATTATATATTGTTTCTGGCATGAGACACCCAAGCTCTGCCTCAGGCTCTAACACTGCCCAACAAATCTAATGCCAAATAAGAGGAAGCTACAAAAGCCATTTCTGAAAAATATGCAGTAGCTGTGTTTGTTAATTAGCTGCCAAGCCAATTCCAAGTTTGTCCACTGTGCAGAAGAAGCCGACGTTTTGGTCTCTGTGAATCCTCTATGAACCAGTTTGTTTTTGGAGGAGGAGCAGCATGAACCTTCTAGCCCAGTGTCCTCTCAGGACATTCATTCTCAGGATGCGTCCTTCAAAGGAGGCCACACAGCTAACAGTATGTTTTATTTACTGGTCTGCTGGTTTTCAATTGTATGTTTCCACAATAGCAAGTAAGGAGAAACATTCTGAAGATATAATTTAGCGTCCGTATAGATGTCATATGCTGTCAGTGCGAGTATCGAGGTGAGTTATACCATGGCTCCATCGTCTCTGGCCCTGCGTATGTTCTGTCGTCCGTCCAGCCAGTAGACCAGCCGGTCCAGCGGGTCGTAGCTGACGGCTCGGACGTTCCTCAGGACATGGATGGGCAGGATTATGTCAGGACTCTGCTCTCCCAGAACCATCCTGCTGATGCTGGCCTTTTGACTGAAGAGCAGGAAACTAGAGGGAGCTGCAGACAGAGAGGCAGAGAGGGAGAGGATGGGCGGGGGGGGGGGTGAAGGAATGGAGAGAAGAGAGCATGCTCAGCGGACATATTGTGAAATACAAAGACAAACACGCAGGGTCAAAACCCTGAACGCTAAGCCTAAACACACACACACACACACACACACACACACACACACACACACACACACACACACACACATCATCAGAACAGCTGAAACTGCTCTGAATGATGGGATGGCCCCAAGAGCTGAGGAAGTGTGGAGGACCTCCACGCCTTGGAAACTGTCATGTTCCCAAAGAGACAGAAAGTATGCTGGGTCAGTGTGTGAGTGTAGACGTTCACATAGGTTAATCCTTTCATCTTTTACTTCAGTCATTTATTCTTGACTCCCAGCTAAAGCAGCATGGCAGCAGAGAGCCACAGGGTCAAGTCCATCACAGGGCAAACACACAATCATTTACACACACGCACTAATTTCCATCCATCTCACTGCTGATGTTCAGGCAAATAAACTCTAGTAGAAACCATTTTGTTGGTAGTAGTGCCGTGATCTTCATCATGTTTCAGAACACTTCCACTCATTTCTAGATAAAATAATGATACTGAAGCTTTCTGTATATATAAGTGTTTTTATAGTTTCATCAACTATTGGCCAATGAGGAGCTCCACTGAAAAAGCTGCACTATAAATTCTAGGGCCTTTGGCTTATATTAAAGACAGGCCTTTATTCCTTTCCTTCTTTCCTCTGTTTAGTAACTATATCTTATATTTTAGGAAAATTTTAAATTGCTGTTAAAACAAACTCAACACTTCCTCCATATAATCAGTGCTCTGGATGACTCGAGAGTTCCAGAGCACTGATTATATCAGTGCTCTAGAACTGGACACTTATTAAAGACATTTGTTTTTACAGCCAGTCCTGAGTGTTTCTCTTGTACTGGGCTCCCTAAATCCCAGCGGCTCTGTACTTACAGCTACAGTTTCGTCCATCAGGGTTCAAGGTGTAGTGGGAGGCACAGCGACACTGGGCACCAGCGGGCGTGGCCAGGCAGAGGTGGGCACAGTTGCCATTGTTATGGGAGCACTCGTTGGTACCATCCTGACGGGAGGAGTGGAAGACCAGGATGTCCAGCATCAGCTCCAGCTGGCCCTGAGGACACGATGACATCATAGCAATAAAGCTCAGTATCTCTGGACTGATATTTAAAGCCAATCTTTAGCGATCATTCCTCTAGATATTAGTAAAAGTCAATAGAAAAACAAGTTACAGGCAGAATAACAGTAAAAACCCAACATTTTGGTCAAAGAATCTGCTGAAACTTGACCCATAAATAAAACTGGTTCCACACCTGTAGCACCACAGTGCGGTTGAGTCCACTGCGTTTGTCTGCCCGTTCAATGCTGCGCAGGTTAAAGTCTGTCCAGTAGATAAAGTCTCGGTACTGAGTCAGACCGAAGGGGTGAGGGAGGTCATCTATTATGATCTCCCTCTGAAGGCCTGCAGAAGACAAGACAGCATTCATAAAACCTGTCCTTCATCCTGTCGTCATCGACAACATCATCATCCAAGCATCAAGCAAAGCTGCCACCATCATTAAAGGTTTGTGGCCCTTACCTTAGCAATGTAATCAATAACCAGGTTAATGTACCTGTTAAAGTTATAATCCTATGTCCTTGTGTCACTTGTTCAGGTCCAGTCTCTCTTGTTTTGGGCGACAAGTTAACTCTGTCCATTGTATAAAGCACTAGCTCACAGGTTGTAGTAGCTAGCAGAGCAACAGCATGGGTCAGAAGTGTGTGTTTGAGTCAGCAAAGACTTTGTTTACATTTTCTAAAGAGCATGGTCGAGCTCTAATTTATTATTTCACCCTCATTCTTCTCCTGATCTAACAAAGCAGGTGAGGGAGGTGTGGGTAAAGGTCAACAGTGTGTTACAAAGATTCATATTATACCATTGTGTTTACTACGCCATGCCCACTTTTTCGTGACCCAGTCAAATCTGAGGGATGTGAATCTAACTTTACCCTGTCCACATATTCTAATGATAAATTGTTCATGTTTCTCTGGTCATGTTTTCTAAACCTGACAATCTAGAGGAAGAAGCCTTTGGTCTGTTAATGTGGTTTTCCCTGTGCTAAAGTTGCTGCAAAAGTAAAATGGCTCTGAAAAAAATGAGAGGGGGGTGAGTCCAAACCTTGCATGTTGGTGCTTTCGATCATGCACGTGTCCAGGTCAGTCCAGTAGAGTCGATGGTCTACGTAGTCGATGGTCAGTCCATTGGCCCGGCCCACTTTATCCACGAGAGTCGTGATGGTGCTGCCATCCATGTAGGCTCTGGCTATACGAGGTCGACCGCCCCACTCTGTCCAGTACATGTAGCTGTGGAGACCAAACACTGTTTTGAGCTTCGGTGCTTTCAGTAAAATATTTTTTCTGATAGAATATTTATTTAATCAGATCATGTGTGCCAGGATGGAAACCTGTTCCCACTTTGTACCTTTGTTTTTCTAATGTGGCTATGTGATCATAAAATGACATCAGATGCCTCCAGGCAAGCGTATTGACAGCTCACCAAGTGAGTGGCATGTGTTAGGGTATTTGGCACGCTGGCACAGGTACTTACAAACACACACACACACACACACACACACTCAGAGAGAGGCGGATCAGAGTATCTTGGGGTGGTTTGGCTGTGGATGAACAGTGATGATGTCGGCCTTGTTAAATAAAAAATAAAAAAAACAGGTTTAATTGCATCATCGCTCGCTCAGCTGGAGGTTAAGAGGAAAAAGAGGCGGGACACTGCCTGTTGTACCTACATACCAACACAGTGACATAGCTACAGTCTCACTACCTCTGACAGAGTGAAGACACACGCTACATGAAGTCACTGGCACCAGCTCATAGCCCTTGAAAGATGTGAACCTCCAGCATAATGCAGGTGTCTGACAGTGAATCACTGCCACAGGGCTGCTCCACAAGCTGCTCTCATCAGCTGTTGAGCTGTTTGCAGCCACAACTTTTTTATGTCAAATGCTGAGGTCATTGATTTTGCACAGCTCAGGAAATGAGGTAAGTAAGTGAAGACATTTTTTAAATGCTGTAGTTCGCAGGCCTACCCATTGGCTGGGTCCAGTGCTAGTGATCGTGGGTTGTCCAGCGAGCGCGGGTTGTCCAGATCCTTACAGACCACAACCTGCCGGTACTGGCCATCCAGTCGGGCCACCTCGATACGGTTAGTGCCTGTGTCGGCCCAGTAGATGTTACGACCCATCCAGTCAACCGCCATGCCTTCTGGGTAGTCCAGTCCAAACTCTATGACGTGTTCCACTGAGCTGCCATTCATATAAGCTCTGCTGATTGTCTGGAAGAAAGAGAAAAAATTAATATTAGGTAAAATAAAAATCAAACATGTATTCAGGCTCAACTATCTAACATAAATTTTATAGACATACACTGAACCCTGCTCATTTCAGTTTCATGCATATCTGTGTTTAACTTGATCTGACACAAATTCAATGTGAAACTTCAGTAAGTTTCTACGGCCCAGCCCACCTTGGCCTGTATGTCAGTCCAATATATTCTCCTTTCAGAGACATCGAAGTCGAGAGCTGAGGCCTCTTTAACGCCTGTCAGAGGAATGGCCACGTCGTTGCTGTTGGTTCCCAAGGAGATGCTCCTGATGTTGTCCCTGAGGAGAAAACGACATGAGACATTGTTTTTTCTTTAAAACAGCTACTTCAGCTTAACTGAAGACCAGTTAAGCTCAGGCTGAGACAAGATGGTGTCATGACCAAGTTGTGAAACCAAATGAAAACTGAGACACTGAGAGAAAAACATAAAAAATAGAAAAAGCAAAAAAAAAATACAAAAAACAATGGCCATGCAATATTCTTCGTCCCTTTGTTTGACTGTTGTTCTTTGTGAGAGTTAACTATGATTAAAATGTCGATCTCTCAGGTGTGATTACTATTACTTTACTATTACTATCTAATTATGATAGAAACTAAATATTCCTGAAGAGCAGCTAACAATGATAAGTCTGATGTCTTTACACACATTTCTGTACAAAAGTACACAATTAAAAACAGGATGTTCAGTTGTTACATAGCAAAGACACACTACAGAACATAGGCAACACCTGCAGCTGATCAATGCAGGTGATAATAAAGAATTTTGACTCTATGGAGAACTGACAGCTGACTGAAGCAGAGCTCCAGTCTGCCATGACAGCAGCTAATAGCATTGGAGAGGAAAGGCGGGAAAAAAAAAGAGTCAACAGTCAGTGCATAAAACATAAAAAAAATAATGGAACGTGTACTAGTAGCAGGTTAGAGGAACAGTGAAGCGGAGAGCAGGTCCTTTTAGCTGTATTGCAGGTTGATAGGTAGGCATACCTGTTGGTGAAGAGCAGGAAGGCCTCGGGCACCACACAGGTCTGCAAGTCTGAGAGCAGCTCCATCCCCATGGGACAGGCACAGCTGACGGCCTGCCGACGCCAGAAACACAGGTGGCTGCATCCACCGTTGTCCACTGCACAGCCATTTGTACCTAAACACAGTTCGACGTTCATTTCATACTGCAGTTTACTGCTTTTGCTCAGCATGTTCTGCTGCTGTGCAGAAATCCCCTGAGAACCCGTCCTCCTTACCGTATGTCTCTGTCACTTTAGTGGCCTTCAGCCCCATTAAATCTGGCAGCTGGTCGATGATGATCTCTCGTACAGCTGTGGCTTTGTGGACCCTCTCGATGCTGCGTCTCTGCCAGTCCGTCCAGTAGATGTAATCGCCCAGCAGAGTGAAGCCAAAGATATGAGGCAGCTTGTCCTCTAGCAGAATCTGTCTGTTACTGCCATCCACGTTGATCACCTGAGACGGGAGCAGACAGAGGAGACAGGGAAACGTTTAGAGCTTTTCCAAGGCTGCAGTGCACATTTAAAACTTACTCTTACAGCCTTACATTCTTCATGCTCATAAAAACTGCCAGATTTGATTCTACAACTGTATGGAGCTGAAAAAAAAAAAAAAAAAACAGAAAGGTGAAACACTTCCTCTAATGTTCCAGAGAATGTGATGACAGCTTAACTGAGCTGTCCTTCAGCAAGACCAAAACTACCTGCTCTGTGGTTGCTATTCTGAAGCTGACCCTGACCTTTTGACCTCCCAGGGGATTACAGAAGAGCACATATGATACAGAAGTTGGGGGGAAAGAGGCTGAGAAAGTGGTGGAAAGAGAAGAGAAGAGCTGGAGGAAACAGGATGGAGGGAGATACTGACTGATGAGGCGAAAGGCTGGAAACGGGGATGTCCACGGGAAGTTAGGTGTCCAAAAATAACCAACATCTACGGAGCAGGGCAAAATCATGGAAATTATGAAAAAATGGAACGTTTCTTTAGAGGGGAACTCACCCATGTCAGCATCAACGCATTTCTTTCCCTGACCCCAGAGGCTCTGTGTTTGACCAGCTAAATATTCAGCTAATGACAAGAAGCATCCATCAAAAATAGAACCCGACCAACCTATTCTGACAACTCTGATATTAATGACAGCCACACAAATGCAAATTCCACCCACAGCCTCCTCAACCATCAGATCTAAAGAGCGTTCAACCCTGATGAGAAGCACAGTCCAGACAGTCTTATATCTGTATCTCTTCAAAGAAACTCAGCTGATCACAGCTCAGAACGCAGGGTGAAATGAAACAATGAAAACATGATGGTATTCATTCCATGGGATTTCTCTTATACACAGGCACATTTTTAATCAGCTGATGTGTTACTGTCATGTTTCACCTGCTCAGATTTAATGTAGTTTAGAGACATTCTTGTCAAATCGCCGTTCAGTGTCAGTAACAGAAGGACAGACAGCATTGTGTCAGCCAGAAATTTCTATGCCGACACAAATTACAAAATCACAGGCTTGTTCTGTGTGTGTGTGTGTGTGTGTGTGTGTGTGTGTGTGTGTGTGTGTGTGTGTGTGTGTGCACATATCAGTCACAAGGCATCTATTACTAGGCTGTTGAAAACTGATATAGGCACCCCTGCCAACAAATCCCCCACTGTGTGTGTGTGTGTGTGTATATATGTGTGTGGTTGGTTTTGTGTGTGTTTCTACGGGTGGATAGCGAGAGCTGCAATTGACAAGGCTGCAATTAGAACTTGCGTCCAGCCCTCCTCCTCACCGCCTGTGCTATTACTGGACTGGCACTGACTGAAATAGACACACGCTTTTATTTTTGACACACTACAGTCATATGCAGCCTGCGTCAGTGTGTATGTGTGTGTCTGTATGTCACAGTTCTTCAGCATGCCATGCCAGAGATTTCACAAACAGGAGGAATTCTGTTGCTACAGTATATACATATGCAGCAAACAGAAAGAGTAAAAGTCAGGATTAAGATGCTAACGTAGTACTCATTAAAGCACTCTCTGGGTCGTGCAGTGTGTGGACTGGAGGGAAAAGGGCCATGTTCAGGGCTGTTTTTGGCTGAAACACAATGCAACCGTCATCATGAGCCACACAATGTATTTGCCAATAAAACAGAAGAGAGAATTACTACTTTTAGCCTTTTTAGGCTGGTACTGATGCCAGTATTTGAGTTTAAAAAAAAAATCTAATGCATCATAAAAACACACTTTTAGTGAGGATCCCTTAAATTTTGTTCTCAGAGATTTGGGACCGAGACATGTAGTGAGTGGCTGGCTTTTTTTCTTGCAGTCATCTGCAGTGGGTTTTCATGTCAAGAATAGAAGCAATCAGTGTGTGACTTACCAAGAAACACTGAGAGAAAAGGAGTCTGACTTGCAGGAGTAGAGAACCAGGACGGGCTTAATGTTTATGAGTCATTTTGCTTCTGTTTTAAGAAGTATGACTGTTCAGATAACATCACTATGTCAGAACAATGACCAGACTGTGACATTGTAATGATGTGTTGTAGCCTGTAACTGCAGTTGGTTGCATTTAAGTTTTTCAGAATTTCTTAATTATTTTTCAGACAAATAACTCTTAACAACTTAATCCACCATAGGCAGACCAGGCTGGACCAGACCTGACCGGGCTTTTGTTTGCAGACCTTCTATTTTGAATACCTTTAACCATGTCTTTTAACTAACTGAATGCTTTCTGATTTTAATATTCACACTCAGTTTGTTTTAAAAGTTTTTGATGTGTGATGCCTGTGTCCTGCTTCCAGCAGACAGCGGAATCATATTTGATAACAGTGTGACTGAAGTGCTACAAGAAACAGAGACATTAAGAGATGACGGATAAAGTGATTGGCACTTTGATAACTTCCCAGTCTTGTCACAGCCTGTATCATAGTATTATAAACCACGGTTCAGTGTTTTGGTTTCTGATAAACCGTCAAACTCATGGATCTGGACTTGGATATACCAAATGTCAAAATGCCAAAATGTCTATGCTGATTTTGGTCCTCATAAAGATATATGTACAAGTGCACACACACACACACACACACACACACACACACACAAACACACACACACACACACACACACAGATACAAACATATACATTCACTCAAATATACACAGGAAATGATAAACTGGAGGTGGGTCCTCCATCAGAGCCCACTTTGACAAAACTACTACAGAACTCATTTCAGCCTTCAAACCAGAGCTAAACCCAACTCAAAAACCACTCCAATATCCTTCCACTGGAAACAAAAGGCACTGACTGCAAAGAAAAAAGAACCACTCCAGTGAAAAAAAGATTTCATACTGACTTCACAAAACATTTGCTCACATGTGCCATAGATTTTGATTGAATTTTGTCATCACGAACCAACTCTGTCTTGTGTTGCCATATAAACCAGAGGATAACATCCAGAGCAAAAAAAAAAAAGTCAAATTGGAATCAGTGTTGTTGCTGTGATGAGCAGTAGAGATCTGTTTAGTGAATACTCATTTAAATATCCATTCAGGGGGCGGGGGTGAGGGGGCGAGCAAACAGAGAAAATAAACCATTCACTTTGATGGGCCTCTGATCCGAGGGAGGTTCCTGACCCCTCCACAAAAAACCTATTCATTTATCACTGTGACACAATTAGATATGGCCATCCCAGTGAAAAGATGGCAGAGCGACTCTCTTTCTCTGCCCTCTCCTCCTCTCTTGCTTGCTCTTTCTCTCCGCTGGCTTTTTCAGGAAGAATTATGCACTGGGAGTGTGATTTTGTTTTTCTTTCCCTCGTCTTTTTTTTTTTTTTTTTCCATTTTGGGTGTGAGAACGTCTCATTTCTTGATGGACACGGGGGGAAAAAGGACAAAAAGAGAGAAAGAGAGCAAACAGAAAAGTAACAAAGGTCTCATCGGACACGCAGGGAGAAGTCAGACCGTCACAGGACAGTTCACATACACTCACACACACAGATATTCTCTGATAAACATAAAGGAAACACAATGGATGAATGGGATCCTGTGGAAAACAGGAGAATCTCACAGTTTCACCCACAACCTTAATGCCTTACACCAACCAGGGATACTCTGAAATCTTTGACTGCTTACTGTGTGTCCATATGCAAAACTCCCATCTGCTTCTATTATTTCCACTTTACAGCACAGCATCACCTGACTTCACTGGTAATAAAGTACATTATTTCAAGCTGTGGGAGGCCTACAGAGAACTAAGGCAACTGAAGATTATTTACAGTGTCCACTGATGATTAATTGATTTTGTTGATTAGTAATTTAGTCGATAACATATGAGAAAATAGATAAAAGCAGCAAAGAGAAGCTGCAAGCAGTGAATGTTTGCATTGTTTCTGAATATATTATGTATTCCATTATTGACTGATCACCAACAGTTTATCAACTGACTAATAGATGAGCTGTCAAATCGTTCCAGCACTAAACTGCTTCGATCACAGTCTGACATTTCTTCATAAGAAATGTACTTTTGCTCTCATTTTTACCGAAAGGCAAGAACAGTTTGCTGAGGCCTGTTTTTCAGTTATAATTTCTTTCATTTGACAGAGACATCTGGCGTGCTCAAGGTCCCTTACAGGCCTTTTTGGGAGCTCTGTTTTATTTCTTTATATTTTGGCGAA
The DNA here is from genome assembly GCA_037833715.1 of Toxotes lorentzi. Lineage (NCBI taxonomy): Eukaryota > Metazoa > Chordata > Actinopteri > Toxotidae > Toxotes > Toxotes lorentzi. The sequence goes on from JBBMJY010000021.1 coordinate 1,003,947, forward strand.
TCTACAGCAAGAAAAGTAGAATATTACATTAACTACCAGCGGTTCCTGTTTGCACTGAAGCCATGTAAAGAGACAACTATCACTATATTACTTTGACACTGAAAAGGGAGTCTGAACCTGGGTGTAGGGAACGTCTCTTTTTTTATATGATCTCTATACAGATTTATGGACATTAGAGATATTGCTACTTCCTGGAGTGAGTCATGCAGATTACAGGACTGTGTGTTTGATGTCTGTATCCTGTGCATTAATAAAATACAGCATAAGAATAATTTGTTTCTATGCTCAGGGACTTAAATTAGACTTTTTTTTTGTTGTTCCCTACGCTTATGTTTCTTGTTGCCCTTCAATTACTCAGAATACATTACAAAACACAAGTACTTTGCTGTGACACTGCTCCTATAATGAAGAATTGTAATTAAAGGAGACAATATGACTTTTCCACTCAGCTCTGTAAACTGGCAGCTTAAATTTCATCCCATCATACAGATGTTTTTAACCCACATACGCTCGCTAACACTGTCATTCATTAAATAGGATTTTAAAAAGATTTACCCCCTCAATTCATAACATATTAATTACTTGATCCCAAACCTAAGCCGTACTGGTGAGCAGTCGGAACACACACATCCATGAAGACACAGTGCGATCTGTTTCCTATATAAGCAAACAGAGAACGCAAAGACACCCTGGGATTGTAGCATTTCTCAGGAATGTGCAACCTGAGACTAACCAATGTGCAACAGACAATACACTGAACTCATCCACGAAGAAACCTTGTTGATAATAATAGCAGCCACCACTGAGTTCCAGTGACTTTTGGATGTGTGAATATAAATGTATTGCTTTCTCTGATAGTCACCTTTAAATGCTAAGAGTTTCTATCTTCAAGCACTTTCCCTTAAAAATTCCTATAAAATAATGTCACCCAAATATAATATTTCATGCTATCTGTGCAGGCTAAGACTGTTAATGTAATTTATGTTACTAGTCATCAAAACACAACCTAAATTTCACTTGAAACTTAAATTTGATCACAGAACAATAATCAAAACAACTTTCTGATAACGAGACATGCTTCCACTGGAACATTTGACTGTTTGAAACATGACACACACAGATGACACAACCAATACCAAGTTATTTAACAACAAGTAACCACAAAAAAAACAATATGAGGCAAGCACATGGTCAAAAAAATCCCAATCGCTCACTGCACTGATGCACAAACACGTCCACTGACTGTAGATGTTAAGATAATTTTCAAGGATTAAGGAACCATTTTACTATTCACAGGCCTCTGGTTTAGTAAGAGGAAGTCCAAGCATGATCCTGGTATAATCAGCAGTAAAATAATATTTGTTTCTATTATAACTGTCTGTTGCCTGGTGTTTGTTAAGGGATCAAACCTTTCCTGTTACTTTTGGTCTGTTTATACACACTGGATAATGCCACTACTGTAAACGCTGTGAGAAAAGCAACAGTGTGGTTGCTTGCATTTTCACAATTAGACAGAACTGAGCATCGACTGATATTTCCACTGAAATACTGAAAAACACCGAATTAGATTCAAAGTTTCAGTCAAAAAACAAATCACTGTGTTTTGTTTGTTTGCAGTTTTACATGCAGTTTTTGTGCCTGGACGACGGGTAATGTGTTAGGGCTGGTTTAAGGTCTGCCAGAACTAGGTCAAAGGTCATGCTGTCCGACCACATCAGAAATCAAAAGGTTTTGTTGTGGTTGTTCAGTACACCTGCACTGGAAGGTCCTTCCCTCGCCAATCATGGTGTGAAGTGGGTATGAAAGTCATAGAAAATGGACGGAGACAGACACTTCACATCTGATACATGTAAAAAGACACACATTTCTAATATTAGTAACAACGAAGCCAATTTAAGCCAATTTTTATGGAAAATACTTTGACCTGACCATATATTCTGTGTCTTATCCACATGGGACGCAGCAGAAACAAACACACAGCTGCGGGCTAGTAGCTCACCACAACAGTGCTTACATCAGACCGCAATATTACCATTCTAATAGGATACATAAGATCAGCCACAACACACACACACACAGATGTGGGCCAGAGGCTGAGCTCCCAGAGGAAATGAGACATGCAGCTACAGTCACTTTGTGGTAACAGGGATGGAGGAGCGCATGCAGCAGAGAGACAGACAGAGGGAAACAGGACGGAAGAAGAAACAGGAAGGAGAGGGAGCTGGCAGGACACTGTGGAAACTCTGAGCAGCAGCAACAGGTGTTTCTGTTATTTCTCTAACCTGTGAGCTACACACACAGTCTGCTCCATCCATCAGGACTTATGAAAACACGTCAAAGCAGTGTCATGAGCACAATCAGCCATCCTGTCACGAGCAGGTTGATGATATAGTTTGTGTACGGTATTTGATATAAGACAATAACAAACCAGGAAGGCTATATCTTGTAATGCAGAGCTTGTCAGCTGTCCCACCTATCAACTAATTCAAATACAGCCCCCACTTTAAGTTACACTTTAAGTCCACTGCACTATGTAGGAAAATGATGTTAGAACACTGGATTCAGCATTAAAGGCCCTGGAACCAGTTCTGGGCCAAGAAAAAGTTCAAGTTCAACCTTGGTATAACAGTATGTCATATTTCATACTGCACAGAGCATATAACAATAGAGTGAATCCACAGCTAAGATCAGGATGTGCAGGACTGGTATCAGCGTCATTTTTTCACCAAACATCTCTAGTTGGTTGGTGAAACCAGTGAAAAGACAACTTAGTTTGCTTGCTGCCTGTCAGTTGAAGCTGGTGTGTGTGTTTGACTGTCCTTGGCTGCCTGCTCCATTATTACCACTGCCAGTGTTATAAAGAGAGGCTCCGCCATTTCACAAAGCCGCCTCAAATCGTCTTTCACGGCCTTCGCGGGAGATAAAGCATCAGGGCAGCGCAGAGGCCAATGTCCATACAAAACTTCATTTCACTCTTTTCTCTTTTATCTAATTGATCCATTCAGCTATGCAGCGTTTGCCAGGCAGCTATCAGAGCCCGAGAAGACCTGAGTCAAAACACTCATCTTCAGTGATGTTTTAGGAAAAGCACTGAAGGAGAAAGAAAGTCAACACCCATATGATACAGTCGTAGATAAAGGGAATTTTCCCTTCATGCCTTTCTCCTAGTTACATGTACTAATGTACCCGTGTCCTGATGCAGTAAGTCATATGTGCATTCTGTCATACACCATATACACTGTATTTATAGTTAACACATTCCAGTTTCAAAATAGCCCTGGTATTATTGTGTTAACCCCTAACCTCCTGGTGCACCGTCATCCTTACTGCAGGGTTTTGTAAGCTTGTCTCTGCTGCTCCTGTTTGACCAGCGGGGACAACCGTCCACAAAGGCCGGGTAATCTTCTGGATTGGATGGTCTTATTCTCCCTGGTCTTCAGCTGGAGCAGAACTTGGACCTCACTCTGAGCAGTCTGCAGCTGCTCTTGAACCAACAAGCCTTTTTTTCAGCCCAAAGCTTTCTGCTCAGCTCTAGGATGAAGCTGATCACGACCTCTCTCTGAACCATGACAGTCTCACACTCTTCTTCTGTGGTGTTGAGTCAGGCAGCTCAGCATCTCAGTTTCATGGAGCTTCTGTTTTCAGATCGACCGTTTTGTCTGTCTTCTCTTCAGTTTTGGTAAAGAAGTCGTGTCTCCTCAGTCTTTGAGGCCTTCAGCTGCTTTTTCCTCTCAGAGGTTTTCTCTGAGCTGCTGATTTCCTCACTGCAGAGTGTCATCATTTTGTCTCATGGCTTCCATCTCAACCTTCACTACCTAGTCTTCAGTTAAGGTTTAGAGTTCTGTGGGACACACAGCTTTGTGAAGCCTCTGTTTAAGTTTGATGGTTTCTTTGTACCCATCCATCCTCCTCTAAGACCCCTTTGTGCTTTTTCTCTGTGAAAAACATTTTTCACACTTCACAACTTCATATTTCAGGATCTCAGCTTTACTTTCAAGGTCCTGCATCAGTTCCTTTTGCAGATGGAGTTCCTCCTCTGTCTCTGAGGTCTTCATGACACCACATAGTGCTTCTTCTTTGAGCTCCTGGATCTTAAGCTGCTGATATATAAAGAGGTTCATGGACTCTTTCTCTGTGTTATATTTTTCATCCAGGGCTCTGAGTTGCTTGTCTTTAGTGCTGACTATTTTTGGTTTTTAAGGAGGATGACCTCCTCTGGGTGTTTCAGCTTGTCCTACTGTCCATCTCAACTCCATCTGCTCCTGCACAAACAAGCTATGTTCAGTCTGGACCTTTGTGCTGAGCTGCTGAATGTTTTGTTACGGGTCTACAGTCTGCTGCTTCCTGGCTTCTTGTTCTTACTTTATCTCATTGCATTCCTGGGAAGAAATCTGTCAGGCCATGCCCTCTTGGTTTAAACTTCTTAATGCATTTCCATATTGCAGCTTTGTCCTGAATTTTATCTTCCAGGGCTTCTCTTTGTCAACTAGTGGCCTCCCTATCTGCCTGCTTTTCTTTTTCTGGTTCTCTATTTGTAAGTGCAGGCCCTGGCTCTCCTTCCAGTCCCTGGACCTGACCAGACATCGCTCTAATCTGGGTTCAAAGGCCCTCGATGCGTCTGTGAAGGGCCTGGTTTTCACAGACAGGACTTTGCTGTCTCTTTGGAGGCTGGTCTGAGGACAGAGGGTGTCGTAATGCTGCACAGCGTGTTAAGCCACTTGAAGCAAATTTGTGATATTGGGCGCTATAAATAAAATTTGACCTGACCACCAGATATGCTGTGGGTGTGATGTTAGCTATGGTAGCAGGAAAGTTGCGTCTCTGTCTGGAGCTGGTGTGCTGGCTATGGGAAACCGTCTCGTCCTCTCTGATTGGTTAGCATCACAGCCCAACTGTAGTGACAGTTTGCCGTCCTGTTGTTTGCTCTCAGTCGTGGTATTTGTCCGTACAACGTGTGAGGGGTTTTACAGCCATGAAGACCTAAAAACACAAGTTTGCTAGCACAGTGGATTTCTCTGGTTGGATACATGATTCAAAATGCTCTCAGGTAATGTTACTTCCTCGTTAGCTTAGCTACAAACCTACAGTCCTCTTTAATGTCACTGTAGTTTTGTGAAAACACTCTAAACAACTGTCACTAGTTTTGCACCGTTGTGTTTTGGATGCTGTTAGTGTGAATGTCATTTGTCTGATTTTTATATTAAAAGGTTTGTTTTGCTATGAAAGAGTATCCACTTCCACGACGTATAAGATACTTTGGATTCCGCCGTTGTGTTGTTGTCTTGGCAATGCACATGTGTCGATTTGGGGGGTGGAGCTTCCGAAGCAGCACTGAAGGGAGGGTACATGTTTTGCTGTTGAGTTCGACATTCTCCAGAAGAGTTTACTCTACCTTTAAACAAAGCACTTGAGTAAATGCACTTGGTTACATTCCACCACTGACATTAACACGTATGTCTCAGTTGGTCTTGTACAATCTTAGCCTGTTTATCTGGATGGTTACAGAAACAAGAGAGGAGCTATTGAGACAGGGTGCAAGTAGGGTGGCAACAGTATGAGATTTTCACAGTATTATAACAGGTATGTGTACAAAGTCGGACAGGCAGACTGACCCTGTCTGTACCTTTACCTCACACATACAATGTCACCTCCTGAGCCGCAAAGTGAATGCATGTTTCTTTAGAGGGTCAGACCAGGGTCACTGTGTGTCTGTTTGTAGGTTCAGAGTTACAAAATGGAACGACAATGCAGATGTAGCCGGGACCTGGAATGTGGAAAAAGGCGCATTTTATGATATATCGTATTAAATGTTTTAAACATTCATACATTTTTTTTCACATGGGATTTAACTTTTAGATGGGACACAAACTTTTGATTGGCAGTTAATTTGCGTCCACATTTTCTGCAAACTGGACACCTGTCCTCAAGGACAACCCCACGTTTGTTTTTGGGATAGCCAAAGAAATCCTGCGTCACAGATTTTCATTTCTTTTATAGGGGATGGAGATTAGTGATATCACTCTTGCTTTTCTCTGCCATTTTCTCTTCTGTGTGTGTGTGTGTCAGTTTGCTTCAGGCAGTCAAGGAGGAAAGGAAATGTACGACGCACAGGTGACATTCTCCATTAGCAAATGTAATAAGTATATCTACATGGTGTGATCACCATCCATTTTCATACCATGGTATACCGTGAAACCGGTATACTGCTGCTACTCTAGCCTTAAGCAGGGGAAATTCCACCATATGCACCTCCCTGCTCTCTGAGTTCCACCTCTAACACACACACACTCCCAAGCAGTTACCATATGGCTCCACAGTGTGATTGAATGGTACTACGCACAGTCAATCTGCATAATCATAACAAAGCAGCTGTTTTGTGCGTGTGTGTGTGCAGAGAAAGAAACACATCAGTCAAAGCCGCTCTCTCTCTGTCACACACACACACACATACAGACAAACACCAAACACACACTCTTTTCAAAAGGAGGGGGCCTGTGGTAACTTCAGAGGGTTTTTTTCCACAGACGAGGGGGTTGGGTGGGAGGTTGCAGAGGGGGAGTCAGATTTCTTTTTAAAAAAAAGGACTTGAAAACAGAGAGAGAGAGAGAGAGAGAGAGCGTTTCTCCAGTGTTCTTGGAGAAAGTCTTCTGTCTGCCTTAGTCATTTATCATTCTCTCTTTTCGAAAGTAAAATGTTGGGTGCTGTTCAGTTTTCAGCTGTTTGGCAGGCTTGCTGCACTACACTTGCGCACATACTCACGCACAACATTGTCTGAAGTATGGGCACTATCCAAATATCCAAGTACGGTACATGTACACACCACTAATGCAGTGAGTCATATCAGATATATTCACGATTTTGCAATTCACTGACACGTCAAAGCAGCAGAGCCTCCAACATGCTGCACTGATTACAACAACATTTTTTTTTAAACTAAAAAATGAATTAATGAATTGGGAAAAAAATAACCAGTGGAATCACTGAAGACAATAACCTTTGGTCACAGCACCAACTGGAGGTAAACGCTTCCTGAGAAAATCCCATTCAAAATGACCACATTTCAATGGGAGACTGATTCATGACGTTGACGTTTGGTTTTGATGGATTTGATGCAGCCTTGTAACAGAGCTTCTGAACTCATTATTTCATGAGTAAAGGACAGGTGTAAATCACCGAGCACTGATCTGATGTGACCACAAATTAAAGAACTTTTTGTCTGGACTGAACAACATTACAGGCTGTTGTTGACTGCTGTTGAAACTGGTTTGAAATAAAGCTGATCAGCTGGAGACTGATCTGAATAACATTTTGACTAAAAGAACAGGAAGATCGGGTGTATTCCAGTCGACATAATGGTTTTAAACTGGAGATTTAAGGTTTTATAACTAGTGAATAAAATAAATAAACTATAAATAATAAATAAAAATAAATAAACTATAAACTGTAATTTTATTGAATTTCTTGGCTTTAAAACAGATTCAATTTAAAGGTATCACATATCAGTATAACCAGATATCTGTAGCATTCAAAAACCCAGAACTGGCTGAATTCTGACACATGATTTAAAACAAATGCACGTTAAAAGGTTTTTGTATTTTCATAAATAATAGTAAGAAAAGGTTCTACACATTCTAATCTGTTCAACCTTCATTTACAAAAATGAGTGAATATTGCAGAAAGTGCACTCCAACGTGTGGAGGCTTTTCCAGTTATTCTACATGGTAACTTAGCATGGTTACTTCATGAGTGCAACTAAAGATTATTTTCATTATCAATGAATCTATTGTTTTCTCGATTCACTCATTAATACAACTCAAAATCCAAAACATATTCAATTTACTACACTTATCCCAGTAAACACACACATTCAGGGTGGGCACATACCTAAATATGGGATCAATGAAAGTCAGGTTTACATGAGACAAAAGTCAGAATATACATGTAACAGGTCACAACCCCGACCTGAGCGTACGAGTCCCATGAATATCAAAGCTGACACACAACACCTCACTGATTGTGATTATGGCGGCTTATAACCTTACAGTGACTGTTCAGCTTTAGTCTTCATTTAAGTAATAACAAAAACGTAGACTATATTTGCGCGAGCACGCGAGCACGCGCGCACACACACACACACACAACACACAGCAGAGAGAGAGTGAGACCAAGAGAGAGACACAGGCAGAGATACAATGGAAATGTCTTCACACCCAGCAGCAATTTCTTTTCAACAGGATAAAAACAAGGCTGAAACGTGAAAAAAGCCCTTTGAGGCGGGTCCTTTCACCCTGACAGAGAGAGAAAGAGAGAGAGAGAGAGACAGAGGGAGGGAGGGGAGGGAGCAGCCACCCCTTTTCAATTGGTAAGCATTCAGCCAGAAAGCTCAGGCATTCACTATTTTGGTCTAGTCTTCTCTCTTCCTCTCTGTGCTGCTACGAAAATACTTTAACATCAGTAAACTCGCCCAGTTCTGCAGACGCCACAACAATCAACAAATCACAGTGACAACACTGATAAACGGACAAAACCAGCAACAAACACAGAGGACCAAGACATGATGAAAAAAAAAGAGAGAGAGAGAAGCAGAGAGCACTGACAAGCTGAGAGAGGAACAAACAAAAATCCAGAGGAGAAAAGAGCATAAGAGGAACATGTAGTTATTGTAATGTGTAAAAAAAAAAAAAGACCCCCTAGTGTGAGATAGTGACAGAGTGAAGGAGAATGGAGGAACACCTGCTTCAAAAGCAGCTATAGAAGTCTTGGTGAGAGGGGGAAGGGCAACAAGAATAGCAACCACCACCACCACCACCCAGCCACCCACCCCACAACCCTGCCTCACTTTGTTGTCCTCTGCTTCTGAGGCTGGGGTGTGGAGACCTCCCGGGCTCTAAATCACACACATTAACGCAACTGTTACTGTTTTCTCAACTGAGGCACATTAACAAAATGTAGGAAAATAGCTGCACACAGTGTGAGACACGTAAGAATTCTATGAGTAAGTGTGTGTGTGTGTTTTTGTGCTGGTTCTCAAAAACACCAAGTGGTGTGAAACACTTGACAAGCGTTTTAAACACTGGTTTGAAGGCTCCATTCACTACAGAGTATATTTCTTTTTACGCTGAAGTGAAGTAAGTAAATTCAGGTTCTCAGTTTTCTGGCAGAGACCTGATTTCTGAGGCCAGAAACCTTCAGATAATGTGACCTTCTGACCTGCATCACCACCCTGTGATGTTTAAAATGTATTTATTTTCAGACAACTCCAATTTTGTCTCAAATGCTTGGCAACAACAAAAGAAGAAAAAAGAAAGAAAACTGAAATGTAAGGTTTGTCAGACGAAGGCAGCGTTGGTTGACAACTCAACTCAACAGCATACGCCTCCATTAAACTCTCACACCCAGAGTAAAGACAGTCACGCCAAGCCCTGCCTATTGTTCTGAGGCAGTCTTACTCAAATGACAAAGTGACGAAAAGACATGACAGCTGGTATCACAGAGTCATTTCCAAGGAGTCATAGCAATAAAATTACTGCTCCAAAACCAGCCACACGGTGCCATTATCACATTTTTAGCATTGCATCACAACACTTCTAGAAAGGCACGCTATATTTTCATATCTTTAAGCTGCACCCCAGTAATATACAGTACAGTACTGAGAGCCATTCGGCTGCAGGTTTTCATTATGCTCATCCAGTGCAGTGACTGACGTCACTGATAAGTAGACCTTCAACCAGAGAGGAAAACAGTGAAATCAGCTGCTGTTGTTTGAAGCAGCAGATTCTTGGCTAATAAATGACATCAAAAGCAAGTGAACCTGTGGGACCAGTTTTATGATGGACCAGTTCTTCTTCTTCTTCTGAGACAATCTGATCAGACACACCAAACTGGAAACAGGTGATGTGAGGATGTGTGTAAGTGCTGTGCAGTGATTTCTATCCAATCATAAGCGAGACAAAGACATGAGGGCATCTTATTCTGGTGCTTTTTCCATGGATCACTGGCAAGAGATCAGACACATATAGTGTGAGTGGGTACTATATAGAGCCTTCCACACATCCAGACAATGTGTAGTGTGAAGAGTGGTGTTAGTCTGGATGGTGTCAAACTGACATATGAGATCACACTTCATTTAAGTTGTGTTGTGTTTATCAAATCAGCACTGAGTGTTGTTTGTTAATTATAGGATCAAAACACATATTGTAGCCCCTCATACAAAAGTTCAACATGCATGCATGTTGTGTAGTCTGCTGTTAGACGTACCTCTATCTTGTCAGTTTTAGCGTCTCCCCAGTAAAGTTTTCCTGCCACGTAATCTATTGCCAGTCCATTGGGCCAGCCCAGAGAGCTGTTGAGCAGAACCACCCGGTCTGTCCCATCCAGGTTGGCCCGCTCAATCTTGGGATGCTCACCCCAGTCAGTCCAGTACATGTAGCTGAGGGAGACAGAGGCAACGAGAGAAGATGGAAGTTCAGGTCACCAAAACTGAAAAATCAGGTAAACTTTTTCAGGGATGAAGAAGTTCATTCTCATCTTTCCTGCAGCAGTGGAAGCAAATGAAGCCTTGATAGCTGCAAACAGCTGTCACACAGGTGACCCAGCTTTGGGTGATGATTTACAAAGCCACTGTCTGTATAAAGGCTGTGATGAACAAACTGTGTTATGCTTATTACGTAAAAGTCTTATTGACAAAGTCTTATCCACACTAGCTTTTCTGGGCGATGGCCTAAAGGTCCAACACACACACACACACACACACACACACACACACACACACACACACACACACACACACACACACACCCACACCCACC